>JAWZYT010001926.1:0-35000 GCA_034508575.1 Petrolisthes manimaculis
ACGATGACTCCATAAGGTCATCGTAACGTAACTACTGCTTCATCGTCAACACCACCACGGTTATACATACGGTGGCACCTACTATCTCCTCTTGTCTCTTACATATATATATATACATACTTACTAACATACCTAGGCTACCTACATACGCACAAACCACCACTCGGGTAAACAAACACAATATGGTTATTACTGAAGGAAAACATTTTACTTTAAGGATGAGGTTATGTATAACTGTGTACCCAGAATAAATATCAACAATGATATTCACAGGTATAATAATCTCATCCACAGTAGTAGCCAGTACGTGTTTCCAATTGAGTTATGTAGAATACAGTTGTAGACACGTGAAACAGGCACAGGCCTCTTATCAAGCATATAGAATAGGACTCATCGCATCTACACACACACACACATAAACACACACAGAAAGCGTTTCATCCTACCCTATGCTCAATGAGGGGCCCTGTTTCAGGTGTGTCGGTTTCATATGTCCCCAACTGTATGTATGTATATATTCATGTAGCCTAAATAAGTATGCAAGTCAATAAGAATGTATACATGAATGTATATATGTTATATGTATACTTCATTAAGTGACCCTGTGATGTAGTCAGAAAATTGGAGGTAAATGAGTCCTTCATATACTGCCATGAAACACTACCTATATTATGGAAGGAGGTTGTTTCATAGCATTGATAGGAGGAATTAAAAACCTTCAATTCTCTATATTATGGAAGAAGCTTGTTTTATAGCATTGATAGGAGGAATTAAAAACCTTCAATTCTCTATATTATGGAAGGAACTTGTTTCATAGCATTGATAGGAGGAATTAGAAGCCTTCAATTCTCTATATTATGGAAGGAACTTGTTTCATAGCATTGATAGGAGGAATTAAAAGCCTTCAATTCTCATACACGATCATTGGGTCCTTAATTAAGGTGAGAGACAATTAGGTTATATGTTTCTTTTCTGCACATTTATAATAATAATGAATTTGGCCATGTTTGATTCGACTGAATTAGATTATTCTTTTGGGTGTATGGTATTACTCACATATTATTGGATTTTTTCTTAGCACTGACCCTAATAAAATGTTTCAAAATTAGTTAGCACTCACCCTAATAAAATATTTCAAAATTAGTTAATATTTTTTTATTACTGACCCAATTAAAATGATTCATTATGAGTTAGTTGTTAGTAAGCACTGACTCTAATGAGATGGTTAATTATGAGTTAGTTGTTATTAGTTAATACTGACTCTAATGAGATGCTTCATTATGAGTTTTAGTTGTTAGTTAATACTGACTCTAATGAGTTGGTTCATTATGAGTTTTAGTTGTTAGTTAATACTTACTCTAATAATATGGTTCATTATGAATTAGTTGTTATTAGTTAACACGTAGTTAAGGGGGCAGTATAGTATTGGTAAATCTGGTGCTACTGATTCTTCCAAACTATTCCCAGCAACAAGGAGCCATCACTATTTTGGTTACACTATAGTCCTGTATCCTGGCAGACTTTGGAGGAATGAAGGTGCTCCAATGAACCAAAATTATGATATATTTATTTTAGATCCTTAATTACCTTTAATTAATATGCTCTGGGGAACGTTGATGATGATATGAAAAATTAATAATAGACGAATTTTGCAACGGGCTGAAAAAGACCTAACCCACCCACCTCAGCCCTACGACACCATTCCCTGAACACCGTGGGTCCCATCAGGGCAGAGGAGGCGACGACACTCCCACTGGCTACTATACATAAACATATACAAACACAGACACACACATACACACACACACACACATATATATATATATATATATATATATATATATATATATATATATATATATATATATATATATATATATATATATATATATATATATATATATATATATATATATATATATATATATACTCACACAAAAACACACATACAGATACACACATGAGACACCACAACGAACTGAAACCGATTTAGGCTTCAACAGAAAGGTACATAAAGAGTGCAATTCGTTCAGTATCATAAAATGTATTGTAACAGCTAAACTCTGTATAATTCCACATTTTATCACAGAGACATTTTGCTTATAATTTTCCAAGCAGGTCATCATTCAATTTAATGCATGGAATGTTGAATCACCCTGTAAATAAAAAAAACTGCAGTAAGAGTAATAATGTTGCCAAAGAAAATAGTGATATAATAAATAATAAAGATTATAAAATAATTGTCAACGGCTACGTCACAACAGTGAGTGATGGTGGGACTTCTACCATACAGGTGTCATAGTGAAGGATGCAGAAACTGTTATGTCGTTCAGTGTCAGTACGGAGTTCCAAGTCCTCTCGTGTTTTATCACACAGAATTCTTCTCAGTAAACTCTTGGTGATTGGGAGGTGTACAGTAGGTTGGGACAGGTGACAGTAGTTTTGATAAGTCTATCTACCTGGTGGTGTGGGTCATGACCTAATTAATCAGGGATTCAGTGGAAAGAAACACAAAGGCCAAGGGTGGTGACAAAAGGGATATGGTGTTGTAGGGAGGAGATAAGAAGGGTGTGGTGGGATGGAGGACTATGAATAAGGGATAAGGCTGCCTGTGAGTCGCTGATAATGAGACCAGATATTCCTTCAGTGGTCACTGAGGTAGACAGGTACTGAAATTATAGACGACAGTTCACACTGGGTACTGCTACTCAAGTCAAGGAGGCAATGTGACGTTGAGAAGATAGGAGAGCCAGAGTTGAATACATGCAATGCAGGCAGTCCAAGCTTTACCAGTCGTCAATAAGGAGCTATTAGTGTAAACATGAAGTAGAGGGGCAGGAAATTGCTTGGAGGCTTCTGAGAGTGTTTGCAGTATGAAAAATTGTGTAAGGAGTGGCGGACGGTCCTTATGTTTATTATGAGGTGTGTATGTGATAGTTGGGGAGACTACTCCAAACTAGAGGTAATGAGTAGGTGTGAAGTGGTGTGAGTAGGTCATGACGGATATCACTAGGATCCCTGCCCATTAAATGCAGAGCTGGGTAAAGTGTTGAACGGATTCTGTGAAGCCAAGATGCTAGGCCAGGGAAGTTGTTTTGCTTGACCTGCTCCAGTTTAGTGTAGTCAGAGAAGACCATAATTAAAAGTGGAGTAAATTGGTAATGGGAGAGGGAGCAGTTGGCAGACATTGTGTACCACAACAGATACCTAACATATCATATTTTGTTAATAACAGGAGAAAGGTTGAGTTCAGTAAGCATTATGACTATTCGAGTTGATCTGGGACAGTGTAATATAATAGGCTACATATAGCTTTATTTTAAGTTTTGTCAAGAGGTTTAAGCAAGGTCGAAAGGAGGAGAGACAAATGAAGTCCATGATAATCAAAAAGAGATCTTACATCCATTATATAAAAAGACCGATCAATGGGAATACTGACGCCTCTTGGGCCTGATGTAATGGAGCAGAGGTGGTGAAGTCTAGCTCACAACCTATCATGTAGCTGAGATATGTATGAGGAGGAGTTACTGAGTGAGGAGATATGAATCCCGAGGTAAATGTAATCCTAGACAACATTGAGGTTGTTGCCAAGCAGGGTTAAGGTCTTACATGCAAGTTTGGGTGAGGAAGAGCGAGCTAGAAGCTTAGTGTTGGTAGTATTAATGATGAGTCTGCAGGATGTGGCGGCACCATCAAAGCTATGGAGACGCTGGAGTGTGATAGGATTGTGAGCTCTGACGTAAATATCATCAGCATAGATGACTATGAGAGACGAAAGTGAGAAGGTACCCAGAAGCCAAAAAGGTCTGTGCATGAGAATGTTAAAGAGAAATGGACTAAACCGAGGTTAAATGGTAGATAGTCACTGACAGACTCACAAAATAAAACACGAGTGTCTACCAGAGAGGTAGCTCTCAATCCACTGAAACAATAGTTCTCGAGACTCCTAATGATGTAAGTTCAACTAGTATTTATTCTCGGTTGGTCACATCAAAGGCTGCTTTAAAACCAATGTAAACTGTAGGCCTACATGAAGATGACTTCAAGTGAGAGAAAAGTTCACAAAACAGTGGTGTGAGCTACGACCTGGAAGGAACCCAAAGAGATTAGGAGATAGATGATCATCAGTGAGGTGACGGAGACGAGTAAGTAATATCCTCTCCATCACTTTACACACAGAGGAAGTGAAAGATAGAAGACTGAAGTCAGTAGAGTTGGGTTTAGAGATGGGGATAATGGTACTACGTGTCCAGGCTGTTGACAAAGGGGTTACCAGGAACCTGTGAACAATAATAAGACGTCCTGTCCTGGGTCTCCTTCTCTTCCTTTCATACATTAATGACCTCCCACTCTCACTATTCTCTACCACTAGACCTTTGCAGACGATAGCTTAGTTTACAAACCAATTAAATATAGGAAAGACTGCCTTCGACTACAGGACGACCTAACTGCACTTGAAGACTGGGAAGTCAAGTGGCAGATGACATTTAGACCAGACAAATGCCATCACATCTGTTTTACCTCCCCTAGATCCCTAAATTCCCCCGCACAACCCCCGCATATTATTCTGGCCAAGAGCGGCTCTCTGAGGGACTCATGCATATTATTCTGGCCATGAGCGGCTCTCTGAGGGACTCATGCATATTATTCTGGCCAAGAGCGGCTCTCTGAGGGACTCATGCATATTATTCTGGCCATGAGCGGCTCTCTGAGGGACTCATGCATATTATTCTGGCCAAGAGCGGCTCTCTGAGGGACCCACAACTTGAACTTGAACTGGAATTTGAACATGGGTAGGTGAATCCATCATCAAGTGTTATTAATTTATCTCTAGTTGGAGCATGAATATAATAACATTTTCTTTTATGAACAGGTTAGAAAGAAAATGAATACTGAAGCAATTTTCAGGCGTTACAATTGTAGGTTGATATACTGTAGATGAGTGGAGGGAGTGTTTGTATATACAGTATGTGTAGATAATTGAGAATGGTTGTATAGATGTAGATGAGTGGAGGGAGTGGTTGTATATACAGTATGTGTAGATAATTGAGAATGGTTGTTTAGATGTAGATGAGTGGAGGGACATGGTTGTATATACAGTATTTTGTAAAGGAGTGTTTGTCTGTCTTCCAAAACAATATGGGATGAACAGCTCTCTATATTATAATTTGTTTTCCACAGTAGATACTAAATTTACCTAACAAGTATTCTAGCATTACCTACGATTGGCTGAAAATAGACAAATTTGTGTCACTTTTTCATCCATCAAAACATCCATCAATTCATTCATTAATTCATCCATCAATTCACCCGTAAATTCATCCATCAGTCTATCCGTCAATTCATCCGTCAATCTCTGTGTGTGTGTGTATGTGTGTAAATATATCTAAACTAGGCTAAGAAACGGGCCCAATATAATAATATACTCAAGAGAGAATGTATGTATGTATGTCAGGGAATAGTTTGGAAAAATCCTTTGCTCCAAATTCATCAACACGATATTTAATTAGACAAATTGCCCTGAATTTATGCAGATCACCCAACCTAAAGGTCATTATGGCAATTAACCACAAAGGGTATTAACTTTTTATGAGGTGAGGAAGGAGGGGCGATGGAACTGTGACTGGGGCTGGGACTGGGGTTGGGGCTGGGGCTGGGACTGGGGCTGGGACTGGGGTTGGGGCTGGGACTGTGACTGGGGCTGGGACTGGGGTTGGAGCAGGGGCTGTGACTGGGGCTGGGACTGGGGTTTGGGCTGGGGCTGGGACTGAGACTGGGGCTGGGGCTGGGACTGGGGTTTGGGCTGGGGCTGGGACTGAGACTGGGGCTGGGACTGGGGTTGGGGTTGGGACTGGGACTGGGGCTGGGACTGAGACTGGGGCTGGGACTGAGACTGGGGCTGGGACTGGGACTGGGGTTGGGGCTGGGACTGGGGTTGGGGCTGGGACTGTGACTGGGGCTGTGACTGGGGTTGGAGCAGGGGCTGTGACTGGGGCTGTGACTGGGGTTGGGGCTGGGGTTGGGGCTGGGACTGGGTCTGAGACTGGGGCTGTGACTGGGGTTGGGACAGGGGCTGGGTCTGAGACTGGGACTGTGACTGGGGCTGTGACTGGGGTTGGGGCAATTTTTTTACTTTCCCTTGAATACTAAAACCAAGATACAGGATGAGAAGTGAATACAGGACCATATTGAAGGTCCATATTGACCATACTGGGAAAAATAGAGGGGAGACGAGCGAGGGGGAGACAGAGATTGAAGTTTATGGACACGATTCTTCAACATATTGGTGATGGACGAAGAACTGTGGACCTGATCAGAATGGCTGACGATAGAGGGAGATGGAGATCCATGGTCGCCGACGTCACTCGACTGGCACTCCGGTAAAAAAAGATGGAGGGGAGTGTATAGACTAAAATTAACACCCTCTTACATAAACTTCTAGAGACAAAACCACAAAGACAAAAACCTCCATGACAAACCCCGAGAGACAAACCCCCAACACAAACCCCTTGAGACAAAACCACTAAGACAAAACCACTGCGACAAAGCTTTTGAGACAAAACCACTGCGACAAAACCCTTGAGAAAAAACCACTGCGACAAACCCCGTGAGACAAATCCCCCGCGATAAGACCCTTACAACAAAACCACTGTGACAAAACCACTACGACAATCACCCTACGACAAAACCACAAGGACAAAATCCCATCAGAAAAAAATGACCTAGATAAAAAAAAAAAAAAAAAAAAATCGGGTTGGTTTCAGTGCAATTTGTTCTTTCTGTGTTTGTAAATAAACATCTGATAGAATATAAACACGACTCTTACCCATTCACACAAAACAACACACTGATGAACACATAAAGAACTAAAAAAAAGAGTTGAAATTACACTTGATCAGGAGGTGGGGAAGGTCTGTGTAGGGGGATGGGGGGGGGGGGCATATACTGAGTGTGTGTATGGGCCAGGGGTGGTCGATGAAGGCGTCATAATGGCTCTCCTTCCATGGTATGTACCTGGTTTCGGGGTGAGTTTCCCATCAGTGAACCTAACTTGCCCTTATCCAATACCTTTTAATGATATAAGTTCTACTATGGGAACCACCCTGGTACTGGATATGTAACACTATTCTTCTATCTCATAGTTGATAGAGCTCGTTAAGGGGATAGTTTACTTTTCATTCCTCCAAACCTTGCCAGGAAACAGACCCAAACGAAGAAAATTATGGTATCCTATTACCTGGAATAGTTTGGAGGAATCTTTAGCTCAAGATTTACCACCACTGTACTTCCCCCTTAATTACTCCATCTATAGGCTATTCGAAGCTAACCTGGATACTTATTACGAGTAAATGTGTGGATTTATCTTGACCCAACTCAGCTTATCATATTTAAATATCATATCATAAATTTAAAAAAGACACCCGTATAATAGTTTACCTCCTCCAACCTTCCCCCATAACATTCTACTCATTATTATTAGTATATAATATCCAGCAAAACGTGTTTCAGTCTTCTCTATTCCTACTATACTTTCTTCACATTATCAAGCCCAGTGTGTCTAGGCATCTACAACGATCTGTCTCTTTTCTATCATTTCCTATGTAGTAGCAACATAGACTGCAAATATTTTAGGAACAACTGCCTGAATCACGTAAAGACAAGAAAAAAATAAATAATACGAAATGGATTGGCATAGAACTTACTTATATGACTGTTGTGATAGTCTATTCCTCCCCCCCAAACTCAACTTTCCCCCACCAGAGAAAGAGAACGAGAACGAAAGATGAAGAACTGACATCGAAGGAATGAGGTGTGAACGTGACAGACTCGGAACATACCATGACGGAAGAGAAAGAAGTATATATTAATGAACTTGTAATATAATGTGTGTGTGTGTGTGCGTGTGTGTTTTCTAGAAGGCTGGAAAACGAAGGGATGCTGCCAGTAAGTGTTCTATTTATTTTCTAATGGTAACAAGGAGGTCCTGGTGCATGGGGAGCCGAAAGAATGCGTTTCCAGGATTGACTTCCAGGCTGAGAATGTCGTGTTGCTCACCAGTCTTAGTGAAGCCTCTAAAATAGAGAGTTGTATGTGTGTGTCTCTCTTACTATTATCCTTTGTGAAAACTATGAGACAGTGTATAATTTTATCTCGTTGCCGTAGTTAGTCCATTAATCATTAGTGTTGTAGGATATTATAGTAAATATACATTCCTGATTTCCTGATTTATTCACTACTACTTCTTGTTGGATTTATTGGCTATCAACCAGAGACATATAATCAAAGGTCATTAAGCCAATGGTTCCATTATATTTTATCAATCTATGTAAGATCATAAAGTTTTGTTTCCCTCAGAAAATTTAGCAGTTTGTATATAATATTATCATCTGCTAAAACATTGTGTATGGTGAAAGCCATCTTTTTTTGCGTGAAATATTGTTTGATTTTATCTCTTTTATTTTCATAATTATTACAGAAAAGTAATAAATGAGAGTTGGACATTACTGTATTGCATGATGTGCATTCAGGTGGAAAATCTTTGTTGATATAGGGATCGAGGTGGGTTAATCTAGTGGCATCGACCCTCAGATGGGCCAACACCACCTCGTCCCTACGGCTACGCCATGATGACGTGGCCCAGGGTTCAATCACTGCTTTGAATTTATTGTTGATGTCTAGTCTGGTCCACTGCCTTTGCCACAGGAGATGAATTTTAGATTTAATGAGGGAAACAAAACACCTGAGATCCGTACGGACTATGCTAAGGTCCAGATCAACAGTCGACCCTGCTAATTTATCAGCCTGTTCATTACCATAGATACCATAATGTGATGGTACCCATATTAACTTGATCAATTTATTGGCACTAAACAGCTTACTAATGATATTACCCTGTATTTCATTGTTAGTTGTATTCAAAGATTTAATAGCTTTAAGTGAACTTAATGAATCAGTTAATATGACTATCCTATCGTGGGTCGTCGATAGGGCAAAATCCAAAGCTTTATCTATAGCAAATAATTCAGCAAGAAAAAAAGATGTATGATTCGGCAGTCTGAATCTTAACTGACATTCATGCGACCATACACCCGCACCCACACATTCATCCGTCTTGGACCCGTCGGTATATAGATGGAAATAGGAAAGACGTTTGACAATTATCTCACGAAACCTCTGGTGTACCTCCACCTCCGGCACCTGGGATTTAATCCCTGGTAACCAGGATTCCACACAAATAAAAGGGGGTATTACCCAGGGTGCAATATTTACTATAACCAGGGAATCGATTGTTGATAATTCTATACAGACACACTCTACGAGGTCGTGGACTCTTGCTCTGAGGGACCTAACGCCAGTGCCCTCCGAGGCCGTGCGACCCCTAGGTGGATAACTTGGCCCAATTGGATCCGAGTTGCCGAAAACTGTGCACTATGGCTGGAGTGCCATATTGCACAGTCATCAGCGTACAGTGAGTATTTAAGATTTCGAGGAGGAGCTGGTAGAATGTCATTAATCATACATAGAAATAAGGTCGGAGACAGAACACTCCCCTGGGGGACCCCGTTTGCCTGGACAAATGTGTCCGAGAAAGTGATTGTATCCGTAAAAAGCTTGACAGAGAAAGTTCTGTCAGACATGAAATTCTTAACAAATAAGGGCAGGTTACCGCGTAATCCCATCGCATGTAGTTTCCTGAGGAGGCCCTGTCGCCAGATCATGTCGCAGGCTTTTTCAATGACTATAAGGGATATAATGTGTAGAGTTGCGGGCAATTGTTACATAACGAATTTATGGGTAGTGAAGAAGTTGAGAGACAATTATTACTAAGGGTTAATAAAGGCAAATTTCCTTTTAGTAATTGAATATTTAATAAAACAAGTCTCTCATTCTTTCCTCAGGCTTTACATTGTATATGAACCTTTTATAGCCAGCCTGGAAAGATAACCTGGAATATTCCATAACACCTTCCCCTTCAAGGAACTAAATTTCCCGTGAGAAATTTCGACCCTTTTACAACCTCAAGAAGAAATCACCAATTACATTAGCCTTACCCTTTATATGTCTTATATCTAAGGGATATTACTGTACAAGTAAGCTCCACCTCGTTAGTCTTTGATTGTTGTCTCTAAACTTGCTGAGATATCTCAAGGGATTATGGTCAGAATAGATGACAATAGGACCATTATTAGAACAAAAGTAGAATGAAAAATGTTGCAGTCCTAAAATTAAAGCTAAGAGTTCTTTTTCAATGGTGGAGTAGTTCCTTTGGGATGGAGAAAACTTCTTACTATAATGAGATACCGGATGTTCCACACCAAACTCATCTTCTTGTAGCAAAACTGCACCAGCCCCTGTGTCACAAGCATCAACTGCCATTTTGAAAGGTAAATCAAAATTAGGTTCAACGAGCACTGACTGACTAAGTAAAATGGAGCGTAGTTTGCTAAACGACGATTCACTACCACTACTATATCCTTGTCACCCACCACCACCACACTTTTTTTTTCTGCTGTTTGACAAGTTATCAAAAAATAGGTTTGCTTGGAAATACTTTTTACTTTCATTACCTTTTTTGGTCTCATGTTGCTTGGAATAGTCTGCATGTATTCAGTTGCTCCAGAATTATCAACGCAAAACTTCCTCTTTAACCACCGTTTTTTTTCCTTCTGACTCAAACATCAATATCAAAGTACATTTTCAATCCTGCAACAATAAATGTCATGTCCCTTTATATTGGGTTATTCCTGCTGTCCATCATGGGTTGCGGTACACTCGTTATACGTAATCCCTGACCAGAGACGAACGGCAGGCACCACACACACACATACCCTGCATTCGAACTCAGCCTCTATAGGTGTACTGGGTGGGGGGAAATGAGCAATACCAGACGATCCGAAGCTTTCTGCTCCTCACACTCTGGTCAGAAACTATGTATCACGAGTGTACATAACACATTTACTTCATTGATATGGGGCGGATAATTATAATGTAATTGGTTATTTAATTTAATTAATTAATCATGTCGGAGGGAAGCACTAATGTTGCCCAATGGTTATGAACTATTGCGACAAACTGGGTAACAATATCTTGTAACTTAGATAATAATTAATTTATCAGAATATAAACAACGCCAGACGAGATAGAATATCATAAGAAAACTTCCTTTTAATGTCACAACATCCGAGGCATCCACAGTCACTTCACGCCCCTCTGATGATCCTGAAGGAAGCTTGCGAGTTGGAACAGCTGTTGAATCAAGAGATTCATTAGAGCCACGATAACGCTTCTGGTGAAATTGAGAGCAAACTATGGATAAGTCCACAGAGACGGTTGCCTTGCAAGGAGGAACATCTATGAAATCAAGTGCCTCAAAGGAACCACGAAGACGTCTCTGTGGCAGTTTAGGTGACCTTTTTGGAGAGTGTGTGGCAGCATGAACCTCTACCACATGGACACCTTTAGCTAAAGTCTGAGAATTGTCATCAGTTGAAGGGTCACCAGAATGAGTGTCTGATAAAGTTTCCAAGACAGAGAAACTATTATGTAGTGTAACCTTAGAAACATTCTGACTAGAACATAAAGCTGCTGCCTCTTGAGAGGGTTGAAAGGATGCTGCAACCAATTTAGGACGAAGGGAGGAGGTGTATGACTTTATACTATTTCCATATTTATCTCAGCATCATATAAACATCTTTCATTGTCGTATATGTAAAACCATTCCCATCAATCATCAACCTAATAATAATATGCTGTGTATTTTCATCCATATTGCTGCAACTTCAATAAACCGTTTATTATTATTATTATTATTATTATTATTATTATTATTATTATTATTATTATTATTATTATTATTATTATTATTATTATTATTATTATTATTATTATTATTATTATTATTATTTCAGTCATGAGAATATACGAATGCACACACATAGGCCTACGTTACACACACACACACACACACACACACACACACATTCATTCAATCATTCATATATATATATATATATATATATATATATATATATATATATATATATATATATATATATATACACACACACACACATGTATATATATATATATATATATATATATATATATATATATATATATATATATATATATATATATATAAATAGACATACGTTACTCACATAGCAACACACACACACACACACACACACAGATGAGTGACATTAATTTTGTTGTTTGCTGTGTGAGTGTGTGTTTGGTATTATATATTATTCATGTTCAAACATTAATAAATTACTGAACATTATTTTTACCATTTTATCATTTGTTAAGCTTTTTGAGAAACGAAAATGTACATAACTTTTGAAGAGAGGGTCCAAATTTCACCCATATAGATCTCCATGGTCAAATTTCGGTTAAAAATACTGTACGATTCAAAAACATTTTTGACCAATTCCAGAAACCCACATTTTTTATGTAGCGTGGTGCGTGGTTATAAAGATGAATTAAGTCTACGGAAATTACATGATATGATTCTACACACACACACACACACACACACATGGAACACATTACTATTCATAAGAAGTAGTGTGTGTCAAAACCATACTTGCATAACATTAAAAAAAAATATGATAATAGGATTTTAATATACGGGACATTATGAGCTGGACTTAACCCCCCCCAAGCCTGTCCCCTTATTCCTGCACCCCCCTAACCATCCAAGCCTGTCCCCCTATTCTCTCACCCCCCAAACCCCCGAAGAGTGTCCCCTATTTCCTCACCCCCCTAACCCCCCAAGCCTGTCCCCCTATTCCTGCACCCCCCTAACCACACAAGCCTGTCCCCCTATTCTCTCACCCCCCCTAACTCCCCCCCCCCATGCCTGTCCCCCTATTCACACACCCCCTAACCCCCCCCAAGCCTGTCCCCTACTCCCGCACCCCCTTAAAAATTTCATAGCTGTAAAAATGTAGGGATAAAGTAATTATGTAATAATATGTGTGTATAAGATAAATGTCTCTATCTCTATCTCTCTCTCTCTCTCTCACACACACACACACACACACACACACTCACACACATACACGTTTTAAAATAACATCAAAATAGTTTTACAATGTTGGGTTAAAATAAAATTGTTATTATATTAGTATGTGTGTTTCAGAGAGAGAGAGAGAATGTGTGTGTGTGTGTGTGTGTGTTAGAAGGCAGACAAATAGCACCTCAAAAGGTCTTACGACACATACCAAGGAGGTACCGTAGCAGGAGGGAGATAATGTGTGTCTGTGTGTGTTTGAGATAAAATCACACATTACCTAACCTTACCTTAATGTATGTCAGAGAGAGACTGTGTGTGTGTGTGTCAGAGAGAGATTAATGTGTGTGTGACAGATTAATGTGTGCGAGAGAGATATGTATTTGTGTGTGAGAGAGACTGTGTGTGTGTCAGAGAGATTAATGTATGTGTGTTAGAGATTAATGTGTGTGAGAGAGAGATTAATGTGTGTGTGAAAGAGTCTGTGTGTGTGTCAGAGAGATTAATGTGTGTGTGTGAGAGATTGTGTGTGTGAAAGAAAGACTGTGTGCGAAAGAGAGACTGTGTGTGCATGCGAGAGACTGACTGTGTGTGTGTAAAAGAGAGACTGTGTGTGTGAGTCAGAGAGATTAATATATGTGTGTGAGAGAGGGACTGTGTGTTTGAGAGAGATTAATGTGTGTGAGAGAGAAATTAATGGGTATGTGAGAAAGACTGTGTGTGTGAGAGAGAGAGACTGTATGTGTGAGAGAGACTGTGTGTGAGTGTGAGACAGTGTGTGTATGTGAAAGAGAGACAGTGTGTGTGTTAGAGAGAGATAGAGTGTGTGTATGAGAGAGAGAGACTGTGTGTGTGAGAGAGAAAGAGAGACTGTGTGTGTGTGAGAGAGAGACTGTGTGTGTGAGAGAGAGAGAGACTGTGTGTGTGTGAGAGAGAGAGAGAGACTGTGTGTGTGTGAGAGAGAGAGATTAATGTGTGTTTGTAAAAGAGAGACTGTGTGTGTGAGAGAGAGATTGTGTGTGTTTGAGAGAGACAGTGTGTGTGTGTGAGAGAGAGATTGTGTGTATTTGAGAGAGAGATTGTGTGTGTTTGAGAGAGAGATTGTGTGTGTGTGAGAGAGACAGTGTGTGGTGTGTGTGTGTATGAGAGAGAGAGAGAGAGAGAGAGAGAGAGAGAGAGAGACTGTGTGTGTTAGTCTATCTATCTATCTATAGCTCCGACGCCTCGTTCCTCCGGAAACTCCCCCCAAGGGGGTGGCCACGGCAGAAGAGTCTCCAGTTTTCTTCGTTCCAACACTCCCTCCTTACTTGGTCCAGCCCTCGTCTGCCCCTCATGTGTCTCTCCTTTACATACTCTTCCACTCTGTTCCAACACTCCCTCCTTACTTGATCCAGCCCTCCCCTGCCCCTCATGTTTCTCTCCTTTACATACTCTTCCACTCTGTTCCAACACTCCCTCCTTACTTGGTCCAGCCCTCCCCTGCCCCTCTTGTTTCTCTCCTTTACATACTCTTCCACTCTGTTCCAACACTCCCTCCTTACTTGGTCCAGCCCTCCCCTGCCCCTCATGTTTCTCTCCTTTACATACTCTTCCACTCTGTTCCAACACTCCCTCCATACTCGGTCAAGCTCTCCCCTGCCCCTCATGTTTCTCTCCTTTACATACTCTTCCACTCTGTTCCAACACTCCCTCCATACTCGGTCAAGCTCTCCCCTGCCCCTCATGTTTCTCTCCTTTACATACTCTTCCACTCTGTTCTGCGATCTAACCAGTGGTCTGCCTCTTACACCAGGTCCCACAACTTCACTTCCATACACCTTCTTTACAAACTCTTCACCTTGCATTCTCTCTATATGTGTGTGAGAGAGATTGTGTGTGTAAATGAGAGATTAATGTTTGTGTGTGAGAAAGAGAGACTGTGTGTATGAGAGAGAGATAGAGAGAGATTGTGTGTCTGTGTGAAAGAGAGACTGTGTGTGTGTGTATCAGAGATTAAAATATGTGTATGAGAGAGAGACTGTGTGTGTGTGGGAAAGAGAAACTGTATGTATGTGAAAGAGATACTGTGTGTGTGTGAAAGAGAGACTGTGTGTGTGTGAAAGAGACTGTGTGTGTGTGAAAGAGAGATTAATGTGTGTTTGTGTGAGAGATTAATGTATGTGTGTGAGAGAGAGAGACTGTGTGTGTGAGAGAGAGGGACAGTGTGTGTGTGTGTGTGTGAGAGACTGAGACTCATTGTGTGTGAGAAAGATAGAGATACTGTATGTAAGTGAGAGATAGATAGAGAGAGACTGTGCGTGTGAGAAAGAGAAAGATAAACTGTGTGAAAGAGAAAGATGGACTTCGTGTGTGTATGAAAAAGATAGACTGTGTATGTGTGTGTGTGTGTGCTTTTAAAAATATATATGATATTTTAAAAACAACTTGTATATTATTAAATATATAAATGAATAAAGATATAAAAATATATTTTATTTGTCCCTACTTTCCATCTATTTTCTCTCTCTCTCTCTCTCTCTCTCTCTCTCTCTCTCTCTCTCTCTCTCTCTCTCTCTCTCTCTCTCTCTCTCTCTCTCTCTCTCTCTCTCTCTCTCTCTCTCTCTCTCTCTCTCTCTCTCTCTCTCTCTTTTGTGTTTGCTGTCAAATAATAATAATAATGAATAAATATATAAATAATAATGTGTTTCAATTTCCATAGTATAAAATTTATATGTAAATAATAATTATCCCATGAAATAAATGGGTTTAATAATAAATCATAATCCCATGATATAAATGGGTTAATTATTAATCAATAATTAGTACCCATTATTACCTCTGATTCCCCATATCTAGTGAAAATTGCCCATATTTGGTATCACTTATAGAGAGAATGTTGGCTGAAAATTTATCTTTGAATGGCAGTCCATAAAGGTGGTTACTGAGTTGCCTTGCCCTCCCCCCTATCCCCCATCCACTCTACCCATACCCCCTCGAAGTTGATTCATTCGAAGCTGTGGTGTTGGTTGTGGTAATACTGGACCAATTTGATTCCTCCAAACTATTCCATACAACAAACTAGATATCATTATATTTATTAAGTAATTCTCTTTCCTGACATACTTTGGAGGAATAAAAATACTATAAAGGAACCCAGATTTCCATAGAGTAATTGTAGAGCAAACTGATTCCTCCAAACTGTATTATTCCTGCATTAAGTTGTGTTGCCTGAGATACCTTGGAGGACCAAAGTGCTCCAATGTACCAATTAGTCACGGTTGGAAATTATAAATAGAAAATATTAGCTAATTTCGTTAATTAATTATGTAATCAAAGAAATTATTATATCAAAATGTAGGGAAAATTATGGGAAATTTAATTATATACTAATGAATTCAAAATAATTAATATATAATTAATTATGAACCAAAACGTGAACTATATTCTCCACCAAATCATGACTTCATTATATGATAATCAAGGGGAGGGGTAGGGGAGTGGGGTGGGGGTATGGTGTTAGGGGGGGTAGGGGCATGGATGTGAGGGAGGGGGTATGGGTAGAGTGGATGAGGGGTAGGGGAGTGGGGTGGGGGTATGGTGTTAGGGGGGGTAGGGGCATGGGTGTGAGGGAGGGGGTATGGGTAGAGTGGATGAGGGGTAGGGGAGTGGGGTGGGGGTATGGTGTTAGGGGGGTAGGGGCATGGGTGTGAGGGAGGGGGTATGGGTAGAGTGGATGAGGGGTAAGGGGAGGGCAAGTCAACTCAGTAACCTCATTTATGGACTGCCATTATGGCTATTGGCAGTTATGGCTGCTTATTTGGAAACAATTTCAAATCACTTTTTGACCCTGAAGATATATATTATGTTCAAAAGTTATGGACATTTTAGTTTCTCAAAAATATTGGACCCCAGAATTCTCTCTCATTCTCTCTCTCTCTCTCTCTCTCTCTCTTAACCCATAAAGGCCGGTTGACGTGATAGACCATCTTACGTAAGGAACCGGGCAACTGCACCTACCGTCACAGTGATTTAGCGCTATTTCGCGCCCTGTACGGCTAGTTTTTCTTGTCGTTGGGCGAGAAAATACACTCACAATATCGATCCGCTACCCACTCAGTCGATTCTGGGACCCCACGATGGCTGGACGATTTTTAAGTATTTGCCCTTGTCCGAATTTGTGCTCTAACGATCGTAAGACAATACCGTAGTGAATATATGTACGTGAGTGACACCATGATATTCCTACAAGGTTACAAATTATTATTTAGTTATAGATCATGACACACGATATATAATGGGGTAGTAATAAGAAAATAACACCACAAAACACGCCCATACAGGCACAATTGATAGTAAATATACGTGTTTCCTACGGTACAAGTCGGTTTGTTTATCATTTTCTAAGTGACAGTTACACGATGATATATTCCTACAAGTGTTCATACTATTTTTAGTGTTGAAATCATGACATACGATACATAATAGTAGTAATACGAGTGAGTTGACAAGGGACTTGGGCGTGAAACTGAACTCGCCATGCCGTAGTCACAGCACACTCACGCGTACACACAGACACACCCCTGTCTCGCGCACAAACATGGTTCACTTCAACTCGCCCTATCTCCACAACTATTCATCGTACAACCCTCCCGATGGTACCATTGGAAAGAGGAAGAGTGGAAGGTAAGGATGGAACAATTTTGAAGTCAGTACACTATATAGGTTAAGAGTGTGAGCGTTGTGAATATAGGGCAAATCGAGGAATTTTGACACTAGCGGCAGGGTAGAAATGTGGAGGCAGGGTCTACCCTTCCCGGACTGCAGGGGTTAAGGACCCTGTGATGTAGTCAGAAAATTGGAGGTTAGCGAGTCCTTCAAACACTGCCACAAAACACCACACTATATAGAAGGAACTTGTTTCGTGGCGTAGTCAGGAGGAATCAGAAGCCACCAAAAGGTTCATATTATATACACGATCACAGGGTCCTTAATTAATAATAATAACCACACTTGAATATATGGATATTTTTTTTAATTATTTTAATTTTTTCAGAAGCCTGCTGAAGCCTGAAGAAGAAGAAGAAGAAGAAGAAGAAGAAGAAGAAGAAGAAGAAGAAGAAGAAGAAGAAGAAGAAAAAAAAAAAGAAGAAGAAGAAGAAGAAAAGAAGAAGAAGAAGAAGAAGAAGAAGAAGAAGAAGAAGAAGAAGAAGAAGAAGAAGAAGAAGAAGAAGAAGAAGAAGAAGAAGAAGAAGAAGAAGAAGAAGAAGAAGAAGAAGAAGAAGAAGAAGAAGAAAAGAAAAAAAAGAAGAAGAAGAAAAAGTAAAAGAAAGAGAGAGAGAGAGAGAGAGAGAGAGAGAGAGAGAGAGACTGTGTGTGTCTCTGTATGTGAGAGAGATGTACTGTGTGAATGCTGTGTGTTTAATTAAGGGACTATGTGTGTGTGTGTGTGTGTGTGTGAGAGAGAGAGAGAGAGAGAGAAGTACTGGGTGAGTGTGTGTATGTGTGTCAGAGAGTGACTGTGTGTGTGTAAGAGAGAAGCTGTGTGTGTGTAGATAGTGATATTGATGTGTGAGACAGAATGTGTGTGTGAGAGAGAGAGAGAGAGAGAGAGAGAGAGAGAGAGAGAGAGAGAGAGAGAGAGAGAGAGAGAGAGATAGACTGTGTGTATGTGTGTGTGAGAGGAACAGTTTGTGTGTGTGAAAGAGAGACAGTATGTAAGAGAGATTGCGTTTGTGTAGTAGAGAGACTGTGTGTATGTGTGTGTGTGTGTGTGTCTGTGTGTGTGAGAGAGAGAGAGAGAGAGAGAGAGAGACTCCATTTGTTTGAGAGATTAATTAATGTGTGTGTGTGTGTGTGTGTGTGTTTGAGAGAGAGAGAGAGAGAGAGAGAGAGAGAGAGAGAGAGAGAGAGAGAGAGAGAGAGAGAGAGAGAGAGAGAGAGAGAGAGAGAGAGAGAGAGAGAGAGAGAGAGAGAGAGAGAGTTACATAGAGTTACATAGAATCACAGACCACAACAGACCTTACGGTCCACACGGGGTGATCTGATTAGAAGGTTACTGGTAGAGAATGAATATCTCCCCAGTGATAGTCGTAGGTAAGGATAGCAAAGTAGAATGCTCTCTCCCCACCCTCCAATCCCTCCGGCCTGAGCCGTACTGGAAATAAAGTTAGGAGTCAGAACCTTGTGGAGTTGGTAGAGAAAACTCCACAAGGAAATTTTATAGGAAAGATAGAAAGTAGTTGAAATTTGGCTAACTTGCCACCTGTAATGGGCAAAAAATTATTCATTAGTAAACATCGAAAGTCGGGGATTAGATGCAAGGTGTTTATCAAGGCGACATTTGAAGCTATCTACTGTGTTACATTCTATTACGTTACGGGGAAGCCCATTCCATAAGTTGACGACTCGGTTAAAAAAGAAATTCTTGGATTCGTGTGAATTAAAAGATTTACCTATGATTTTACAGCCATTACCTCTCGTGTAGTTTGATTGATCGATATTGAAATATTTGTTGCAGTCCATATTGTCTATGCCTTTGATTATTTTGAATACCTGGAATAGATTCAATTCATTTAGTCGCTCCCCATACGTTTTGTTCTTAGACTTGGTATCATTTTAGTAACTCTACGTTGGACTCGTTCCAATTTTACTATATATTTCTGGTAGTACGGGCACCATGCTTGGACACAATATTCCATAAGGGGACGGACTCAAGGTGCTCCAATGTACCAATTAGTCACGGTGGGAAATTATAAATAGAAAATATTCGCTAATGTCATTAATTGATTACGTAATTAAAGAAATTATTACATCAAAATGTAGGGAATATTACGGGAAATTTAATGATATAATAATTTATTCAAAATAATTAATATTAGATTAATTATGAATCAAATCGTGAACTATATTCCCCACCAAATCATGACGTCATTATAGGATAATCAAGGGGGGGGGGGTAGGGGAGTGGGGGGGTATGGTGTTAGGGGGGGGTAGGGACATGGGTGTGAGGGAGGGGGTATGGTGTTATGGGGGGTATGGACATGGGTGTGAGGGAGGGGGTATGGTGTTAGGGGGGGGAGGGACATGGGTGTGAGGGAGGGGGTATGGTGTTAGGGGGGGGTGTAGGGACATGGGTGTGAGGGAGGGGGTATGGGTAGAATGGATGAGGGTTAGGGGGGAGGGCAAGTCAACTTATTAGTAGCCATCTTTAAGGACTGCCATTCAAAGATACATTTTGAGCCACAAATCTCTCTCTCTCTCTCTCTCTCTCTCTCTCTCTCTCTCTCTCTCTCTCTCTCTCTCTCTCTCTCTCTCTCTTTATAATAACGTCATAATATTGTTTGGAGGAATCAGTTTGCTCCAAACTTACCCTAGAATTATCTGAGGTCCCTTGTAGTAACTTTGGAGTACATTAATTCCTCCATAATATGTCAGGAAACAGGATTAATTAATAAATATTATAATGGTATCTATCTACCCTGTTGCCTGGAATAGTTTGGAGGAATCAAGTTGCTCCAATATTGCCAACAAACCCATTTATTTCATGGGATAATTAATATGTATTTATACATTTATTTCTTACTAAGGAAATGAAGACACCTAATTATTTATTTATTTATTTATTTATCATTATTATTTTTAGTGATAGAGAGAGAGAGAGAGAAAATGAAATACGAATTTGGGATGAGAGAGAGAGAGAGAGAAATAATACGAATGTGGAAGGGTGAGAGAGTGAGAGAATATGACTGTGGAAGAGAGAGAGAGAGAGAGAATTTTGGCCAAAAATTTCTCCTTCATTAGCAATTCATAAACAGGGGTTACTGAATTGATGTTGGTGTAAATTCGAAGCAGATTTACTCATTCGAAACTGGTTCATTCGAAGCTGTGGTGTTGGTTGTGGTAATACTGGACCAATTTGATTCCTCCAACTATTCCATACAACAGGATTGATACCATTATTTTTATTAATTAATTCTCTTTTTTTTTTTAATTATATTTTTACTAAGGAAATTGAAACACATTATTATTAATTTATTTATTATTATTATTATTATAGGACAGCAAGCACGAAGGAAGGAGAGAGAGAGAGAGAGAGAGAGAGAGAGAGAGAGAGAGAGAGAGAGAGAGAGAGAGATGAAATATAAGGACAGGAGGGATAACAAACACAAATCCATTTTTATATCTTTATTTATTTATTTATTTCACACATACACAGTCTCTCTCTCTCACATACACACAAATTAATCTCTCACACACAAAATTAATCTCTCTCTTTCTCTTTCACATACACACACACAAAGAGTCTCTCTATCTCTCTCTTACACACACACAGTCACTCACACATACATACACAAATGAAATCTCTCTTACACACACATCCAATCGGTACAGTACAGCCACAATCAAATATCCACCGACACTTTCCTTCCATCGTAGTAAATATCTTGGTAATAAAGAACAACACGTGTATGATTTTGCAGCACCTCATAATAATAATAATTGAGGGTGTTGAGTTGACGTAAGGTGTTGTTGTATGATTATAGTTTGATATGATACTGATTTATTTGTACGATGGAAGGAAAGTGTTGGTGGTTATTTGATTGTGGCTGTATCAGTTCTTGTGACCAATAGTAACTTCAACTAACCTTGTGAAGCTGATGGTTAGTGCAGGGTTTATTCTAACGTGCAGTTGTACCCCTTTTGTGCAGTTGTAAATCCAGATTTGTGCAGTTGTAAATTTGTACTTTGTTTGACTTTGCTTGGGTACCGTAGGGTGTCATAAACTAGGAAGGAACCACAATAGAAGTCAATGATATATAGCTGACCAGAGTTGCAGTAGTCCAGTCTTAAATGTGTGTGTAATTAACTATATAATTATAGTTTTATTCCAAAATGGCCATATATGGCAGATGGCCTCGCGCTTCCCTATATCCATCTCACGCCCCCCCAGGTGGGCGTGCACCCTGGTTTGGGAACCACTGGTTTAGGTCGTTGGAGCCTCGCATCAGAGTTTGTGCAGTTGTAAATTTTCCTTAGAGTAAACCCTGGGTTAGTGTTACATATTTGTAGACTGTGGTGATGTACAGTTGCCAAAAAAGGTATTGCGACAACTAGTGATACAACATTAAATAATATTAATGTCCATAGTTGTTTGTAGGGATTATAAGTATAAATTACAGAAGGATATGTATATTTCCTTCTGTTATACATGCTTATAGTCACTACAAATAGTTGTGGATATTACTAGGGTTAAAGTTCTATCATGATTTGTCGCAATACCTTTTTTGGCAACTGTACAGTACACTCGTAATACGTAATCCCTGACCAGAGACGAACGGCAGGCACCACACACTCACACATACCCTGCATTCGTATTCAGCCTCTATATGTGTGTACTGGGTGGGGAAATGAACAATACCAGGCGATTAGAAGCTTTCTGCTCCTCACACTCTGGTCAGAAATTATGTATCACGAGTGTAAAGTCCTCACACCAACACCACGTCCCATGCAGTGTACAACAGGTAAACATCACATTATTCACTGACACACAACAGCAGCAGCAGTAGTAGTAGTGACTTCTTCTCGTAGTCTACAGCTGAGGAATCATCACCACTTGTCACCACACCTTCACCAAACAGCTGTAATGATATTATTAATTAACATTAGTTTGGTGTATAAGCAAATGTTCTGTACAGTTCAGCATCTTGATTCCTCCAAAGTCCAATTTTGACACGAAATTGTGTGTGTGTGTGTGTGTGTGTGTGTGTGTGTGTGTGTGTGTGTGTGTGTGAGAGAGAGAGAGAGAGAGAGAGAGTGTGTGTGTGTAATCTATATATATAAAACAGAGTGTCTGTCTGTCTGTCTGTTTAGCCGCTATACACAGCCACATCGTTCTACCTACAGTAATAATTTTTACATACGATTTTCGCGGAGATCTGAGGAGTGTCTTGGCCCTATATTTGTTTTATTTCTTCAATGATTAACCCCTTAACCCCTGCAGTCCGGTACGGGGTAAGCTTACTCGACGTTTCTACCCACCCGCTCGCGTCAAAATTACTCGATTTACCCTATATTCACAACGCTCACACTCTTAACCTATATAGTGTACTAACTTCAAAATAGTTTCTTACGTACCTTCAACTCTTCCTCTTTCCAATGGTACCATCGGGAGGGCTGTACGATGAGTAGTTGTGGAGATAGGGCGAGTTTAAGTGGACCATGTTTTGCGCGGTAAGCGTGAAGTGTTCTGACGGGTGGGGGTGTGGGTGGCTATGGTGCAGCGCGCGTGGCTAGGGTGCAGCGCGGGTGGCTGCACACTCCTCACCGCGCCCCTACGAGCCTACCGCGCTGTGTTATACCTACTTGCAACCTCTACTGTGTGGCTTGCTGACCATTCCAGAGTGGTTTTAGTGCCCCGGTGTACACAATAAGGCAAGTGCTGTATGCCACAATCATAAGATAATACACAGGTAAACAGACTGCCTGCCTAAGACCCTGTACACAAGATAAGCAGTGAGAGTCACAGTGGTACCCATGTGATATAGAAGCCAGTGTATAGCAAATAACTAGATAACACCAACATTATTAATATTGGCTAACACCTGAATACACAGGGGTTGTTCTTATCATTGTTGTTCTCTACCTACGAGAGAGAGTAGGGAGAGAGTAGAGAAAGAGAGTAGAAAGGAGAATAGAGAGAGTAAGAGTAAGTCAAATAATCAAGGAATGGTCACAAGGAGATATGCCCAAATACACAGATAATATAAACTGATTAGTGTAGCAGGAGGGGTAGGACTAAGACCACGAGGACTATACCTCATGACCACATGACAACCAGACACGTGGCTTCCTACCACAAGACCCACGTGGCTTGTCTGGCCACGTAAGCATGACAACACACAGTAATAATTGTATCTAAAGACAACTGACAACTCCAGTGAAATTGTATATAAACAGTGACACTTACCTAATAGGTAGGATTCTTAAACTTGCTCCCTTAGGGCTATTACATAATTGTCTCGCCAAGAGAGACACACTACTCTATCAGAAAAGAAGCACATCAATATCATTCCCTGTCTGTGTGTGTATAGAGATATAAGTGTAAATAAATGAACTTTCCATGTTACAACTGTGAAGTCAATTACCTTAGAAAACACCCACGTCTACGCTAACTAACTAATAATAATAACAATACTACAAGTCCCAAGAAGCAAATACAAATAAGTTACCAGAGCTTGAACGAGTTAAAGCCTAACAGGACTGGTACATTATGGTGGCAGCAGTGGTTGCAATAACAAGATTGCAAAGGGGTTGACTTCCAGGGAGTACAGTGAATAACATAGTTCAAGGACAAGTTGAAGATTTTACTTGTAAACTTCTCTCAGGTAATTTTTTCTCACGACCTCTATAAACGAGGGAGATAAACCACAAATTCATCACCTACAAGACACCTACTTCAACATAACTGCAACTAGACCTACAAGGGGACCTCATCTACTTCACAACAATCAATCATCACTACCCCAGGCGTCCCTGTACGTAAATTCTCTCGTAAGGACAACGCCATCCCTTCATCACTACCCATGAGCGTCCCTGGAACGTAAGGACGTCATCACTTCATCACTACCCATGAGCGTCCCTGGAACGTAAGGACGTCATCACTTCATCACTACCCATGAGCGTCCCTGGAACGTAGGACAACGTCATCACTTCATCATCTCCATTCTCCAAGCTGACACCTTGTTACGTAAATTCTCTCGTAAAAGGCAAGTCAACATTCATCATCTTCACTCCAAGAACGACTACTAGTGTGTTAGTGTGCGAGCTACTCATCACCACGACTGGCCAGACACCCCACCTAGACGTCAACTCGTCGTCATCATCATCGTTGCAACTAAAGTACTAAAAGTAGGTACACATTACATGTACATTACATTATTTTTCACTTGTCTACGAACATGTTAGGATAAAATTAGGTTTCCTCATTAAAGCCCAGAAAGAAAGAAAAGAAGTGCCAAATTAAAACAAAGTAAAGAATTCTTCCCCATTAATCTAAAGGTATCGCTATAACTTCGAATATCCCTGATAATGATTCATTACCCTCTGAGCTAGATTCCCCTGCCTCCCTAAAAAGTCTCGTTGTGGTGCCAACACATACGAGTACATTTTCTTCTTCTCCAACCATAACCCCATTAAAAACTCAATCTGTCTATTATATCATCCTGTATTATCACTAACAATGACTACTCCTCTACAATCTCCTATCGTCTCTGCTCATCATCTAACAAATACTGATTCCACTGTCTCTTCTATGTTAACAATGAAACTCTTACCTACCACCATTTCTCATGTAAAGCATTTTAAGGGAGATAATCCAAGATATGGGATTCATCTCTTCTTGCATCATTTGGAGAAGATATTTTGCAAAGCGAATATAGAGCAGGACGAACATAAAATAGCATTGGTAAGAGAGTATATTGCACCGGATAGTCCAGCCAGTTATAGGTTAAACACAAGTGCTTTTTCTAAGTCAAAGAATTTAACGTCATATGCCACAGTTAGACAGTCACTTATTGATGTTTATGGGGATGGTAAAGTACATAAATCGTTCTCAAGGGTTCAAAGAATGGTTAAAAGAAAGGCAAACAAAATAAATACAAGGGAACTAGCAAAAGCACTTGCATCAGCAGGATCGCTAGAATTATATTCAAAGAAATCTCGCATCATACATCATGTATTACATATTACTCACTCCAGGGATAAGAAGAATTATAATTTTGATACCATAACTCAGAAGGAATCACACAGACAACGTTGCAAACATGGTAACGAAGATAAGCATAAGACCAGTGAATCTGATAGTAATAAATCCACAGGAAATAATGGGAAATTTAAGCATAAATACTGTCATTCACATGAGTCAAAATCGTATTCCTTAAATGAACACATGATCCTTAACAAAAGGAAACAAAGCTTGCACAATCGAAACATGATGTATGAAACGAGACCACCACGATATTAAAATGGCAACAATTATCACATAAGTAAATAAATACTGCCCTGTCGTCGTAAATACCTATAATATAATAATAATCCCTGTCTAAGTATCACATACTAATATTTCATTAATGATAGACACAGGAGCAGCAGTTTCCTTGTTATCGGATAATTCCTTTAACAAATTGTGCAACTTAGATCCCCAGCGGGTTTTATAAACTAAGATTGAACAGGTGATATAAAATTGTCACATATGACAAATAATAAATTAACAGGTATTAGGGACACTAAACCCTTCCTGTACGGTTAGACAAAAACTAACCAAATACACATAATAATATGCACTAAACATAAAATAATACATTTTAGGTATTAATGTATTTTAATACAGGATTGTCCAGGCCAAAATATAAGTCCATATATATGTAATGAAAAAACAAAACAAAAAACGGGAACTATTACATTATCATAAAGGCCTACTGCAGATAATACTATATTACCACTAAATTTCGTCCATGAATTGAAGGTAGAGCTTTCATCTCATGTTACAACCACATATTAGTGTTCTATCCTTAGTAGAGTCTGGGAAAATAACCTGGGAATGTATCTACTTTCACTAATGTAAAGGATAATAATATTGCTACTATCTATATCTTTAAGAAATCAACTACCAATAATCAGGTAAAGAAAAGGACATATTTATATGATCTGTACAAGATGGAAGTTAGACTAAAAACCACAAGAAATATGATATCAATTTTAACCGAAGAGTTAAAGGATAATCATATAAGGGAGAACCTTAGAAATTTGGTCAGGAGACGATATTTTCTAATTTATCGTGATAATTTTATTAATATACTAGCCACATATCAAAATGCGATTGCCCTACCTGGTAACATTTTTAGGAATAACCTATTTATAAATAAGCATATAGGCGACCATACCTTATACTAGACAGAAAAATATAAATGATAAATGAAATGTTGGATGAAAGTATTATTAAGATTTTAACTCCCCCTTTTAACAGCCAAATGTTTTTGGTTTCAAAAATGATGGTGAATTTAAGCCAGTACTTCTTACAGAGATATAATGCTACAAATAAATATAAATATCCCCTCCCTCCTTTAAGGATGTTTTCGCTAACATTGCTCAAACAAGACATATTAAAATTGGTCAGTGGACACTGGCAAGTAGCATTATATAATAATACATTTAATACGTCCCATGGTTATTATGAATACATTCGTAGACCATTTGGGTTACGTAATGCTCAATCAACATTTAAGCATATGCTAAATTTTCGTGTTAGTGTTATTAATAACGTAGTCATCGCTTACCCAGACAATTTGATTATTTTTCTAATAAGTGGTACAATCACAATATTTAACAATAAGGAAGGTTAAATAGACATTGCATTAGGTAGGCCTCAAACTTTAAATATATATGTTTCATTATATTACCAGGATATTATAATTATAGGTTATACATTAACCACCACTGGGCTCCATACACATAAAATAAAATACGAACAATGACAGTCAACTAACGTAAAATCACTCGAGTTTATGTTCGTATATAGAGAATCATTATAAAGACATTTTTCCCATTTAACTAACACACTAAAATAATCTCCTCAGGAGAGTGACAGATGTGTATGGAAGTCAGAAAAGTTAATAAAGGTTAATTAATGTCAGCTCCAATTTATGCATTTCCATCCTATTCAATACCTTAATAATAATAATATCACGTGTACAGATGCTTCTTCAGTGACTTAGGCACTGTACTTAGGTAAGATATAGCTAAGTTCTATGTCAGGTATGTACTTATGCATAACGAATATTAAATGCACAGCAAACTCGTTACTCTGTAACGGACCAGGAACAATTAACAAATAATGTTAGGGGCAATTCGTACTTTTAGAAAATCGTATTAGGCTATCCTTTACAAATACTCGTGAATCACTAATATATTCTTGGCTTACTATAATCTCAAACCTTAGCGTGAAAAGTAGCCAGATATTATCGAACCATTAAGGAATTTCTCCCACATATTGATATTAACTATCTTCCAGGATGATTATAGATAAAAATAACAAATCCCTTAAACAATCATCTTGTCATTTACTTCCGAAGTCACTCATGGACGTGGTAAACATGCATAAACATTAGCAATTCCTATGCTAAAATATAATAAGACATTATTTAACTCTGAGGATGAAACTAATGGACGAGAATTACAGTCACTTAAATAACTTTCCCTTTATGATAAGATTTTTACAAAAAAAAAAAAAAAACTTAGTAAAAGTGACTTATAAACCAATGAAAGTGATACATTAAATAATGCTTCCCTCAGTGTTAATTACCCTTTTATCAAAATGCAACAGGACATCCTGGGAGAGAATATTAAAACAATCTCCATATAATATACTATTAACATAAACTATGGGTAGATGATAAAACATATATATACAGTATATCGCTCAGTGCGAAACATACAATGCTCCATGACAGGAATATAATCCTGGACGAATCAGGAGACATAATAGGAATAATTCTACTTTCCTTACCAATTACAAATCAGGGCATAAATAAACTATTACCTATGGTTAACCATTTTTCTAAATATTTAGTGGCGGCACCACTACATGATAAAAACCGCAAATAATACGTGCACATATATCTAATCCCAAATTATTTTATGCCCATATACATGTCCGATATTATAAAGATATCTAATTTCTACTAATTTGAAGCAAACGTTTGTATAACCATATCTCCCCAAATCTCCCAGCAGCTAATGGGTAACAATACGGCAAAACCGTAAAATACAACAAGTAATTGGTGGCACAGAAACAATGGACATCCCTCCACATGGAAAGACTGCATCAAAAAAATGACAGTCTATGAATACTACAAAACGTTGAAATAAAAGGAAAAAACTCCTCAGGAAATACTATATGGCGTACAAGAAACGTCTTTCATATAATTATATGAGATAACAATTGCCACACAGAAGCCAGGCTACAACAAGGACAACTTCGCTGAACAACAGTGAGTTGCAGTTCAACAATTTCATCATGATGTACAAGCAATTTTTGGGCTTGCAAGAAAAAAAAAATGCGTAATCGCCTACACAAGCAATTTTCGGGCTTGCAAGGAAAAAAATGCGTAATCGCCTACACAAGCAATTTTCGGGCTTGCAAGGAAAAAAATGCGTAATCGCCTACACAAGCAATTTACGGGCTTGCAGGAACAAAATGCGTAATCGCCTACACAAGCAATTTACTGGCTTGCAGGAATAAAATGCGTAATCGCCGGTCTAATAAAGCAAATAATTCAAATGTTCACTCCAGGTGATACATAAAATAATACGGGTACCCGATCGAAGTTTAAAACTTCACACAGTAATATCTTTAGTAGGTAATAAACTTATAATAAAGAATATTTTTACCAGGCGGATGATATTGTATATGTAAACAGGATAAAGAGATTGGTAAAGCGCGCAAAACCATCCAAAATAAAACCAATCCATATCACTGGAACATAACAATTTCCTCTTCTTAGTAAATTTATCCCTACTATATACTATATAATGAAATAATCAATTACAAACATAAATCCCATCGGTTTACTATGAAATAAAATAATATTTCTTTTTACAGATGTGGCCCAAATCAACCTATATGGATAATAATTTTTATGTCTATACTCTCAACAGCTCCAGGCTCAGACGAGGAACACAACGCAATACAAATGACGTCTTCAATCCGAGAGCTCTCGTATACAATTTTATTAACAAGCAGAAGCAAAGAAAAGAAAAATAAATAAACTAATGGTGACGAATGATATAATCACTATTTCTTACTCTTTACAGATTTTATCCCAGTGAGCAGTGGCTACAGCTACAAGTATTTACTGATACACTAGTTTATTTGACAGGTATCACACAAATGGAATCCAGCGACTAAGGTAATATTGTTCGCTTATTATACAAAATATATAATGGTTTGAGCCATCACCACAGCCCAGAGCGTGGTTTGGAAAATTTTTACGTGTATTTGCGTGAACATTATTTGGTACTGCTTACATAGTGGTATACAAATATATCCTATAAAATAAAGGGTTATGAGACAAACTGTTGCATATCGTGGTAAGTGTAACAGGTAAAAAAGCATTGCACAGATATTAAATACGAATTATAGAGCTTTACTTTACCAATAAAAGAAAATATTCACATATACTTAGTAGGCTTCTATTTATTTCTGCGGGAAGCAGGAAGCTGTATTACGAGTACAGGAACTTTGAAAGAAAGTACAACCATTTATTAGGAGAGTATTTACTGCGGGTAAGATAAGATTAACTCATACATAATAACTATAACATGCAAAGGAAAAATCAGTGTGAAGTACTATCTTACCAAAATATCTTTCTTCCACCTATTTGAAATATTATTTAAAATCGTGCGTAGTATTTTAATACAAGATTATATACTCATTATTATTCCCATAGAAGGTAAAGTATTATTCACAAGCTACGCACTTCAAGAATTCCCAATGAAAATAGAAATAATCTTTTAATGTTCAAATTTCCTCCAAGAAGTATTATACTTAGTGATGATGTCATCAATGACACACACTCCTCAAGTACCATGTTGCATGTCCTTATTTATATGTTGGTCCTGCATAAATATTGGCAAGTATTCCTCCAAAGGATGCGAAATCTCCACTTGCTTTAAAGCAATTCAGGCACTATATGCATGTAATTCATATCTATTACTAATCAAACCTCTCTTATATCATCAAAATTCTATTTCTACTATCTATACTTACCTGCTGATAGACTATTAACAATATATTACCCTACTCACCCTACACATGGCATGGATTAAGGCTACTGTAGAGAGGCAGACTCAGATAAAATCGATTCAAGGGAATCGCTACATTGGAAAATAAAATATATAATTGCTAGACAATATATCCCACTCTCTTCCATCTTTCAATATATTTCATTTAATATCGACTTGTTTAATATCTCCCTATTATCAGTTGTTTCAGGAAAAAATGAAGCTTGGAAGTTACTCAAGGAAACTGGGAATCAAACATCCTTCTAATATCAGTTGGTTACTCCATATATTGATGAAAATAAAACTTGGTACAAATATTTATTATCCCATGTCTTATCTTTCTGGCAGGTACTATAACATTTTTATATAGAAAAAGTCTACTGTCATATTTTGCATTGTATAAGAGAACTCTATCAATGTAGACTGAATTATCTTGTTATGGAAAATTAACATTTAGCTGTTATTGCACAGCCACAACATAGCAAAAAGGCCTCTTCAGTAATGTGTGAATTTTAGCATAGGTTAGCTTATACACATAACTACAAGCACCTAGCTCAACACATTAATTTTAAGATTATTTCTTTATGTACTTAACAGTGTATTTTATTCATGTATTGATGTTCATTTTAAGTATATGATGTGCCTATGTCTTTGATGTCAATTTTATATTATTATTGAGGTATTCACTGATAATATCTTAGTTATTGTGTACCCTACCTACATTGTATGTTTGTTTCCACAATCAAGGTAATCTGAGACAGATTAGGGTAGCGGCCGAGCATTTGTACACAATAAGGCAAGTGCTGTATGCCACAATCATAAGATAATACACAGGTAAACAGACTGCCTGCCTAAGACCCTGTACACAAGATAAGCAGTGAGAGTCACAGTGGTACCCATGTGATATAGAAGCCAGTGTATAGCAAATAACTAGATAACACCAACATTATTAATATTGGCTAACACCTGAATACACAGGGGTTGTTCTTATCATTGTTGTTCTCTACCTACGAGAGAGAGTAGGGAGAGAGTAGAGAAAGAGAGTAGAAAGGAGAATAGAGAGAGTAAGAGTAAGTCAAATAATCAAGGAATGGTCACAAGGAGATATGCCCAAATACACAGATAATATAAACTGATTAGTGTAGCAGGAGGGGTAGGACTAAGACCACGAGGACTATACCTCATGACCACATGACAACCAGACACGTGGCTTCCTACCACAAGACCCACGTGGCTTGTCTGGCCACGTAAGCATGACAACACACAGTAATAATTGTATCTAAAGACAACTGACAACTCCAGTGAAATTGTATATAAACAGTGACACTTACCTAATAGGTAGGATTCTTAAACTTGCTCCCTTAGGGCTATTACATAATTGTCTCGCCAAGAGAGACACACTACTCTATCAGAAAAGAAGCACATCAATATCATTCCCTGTCTGTGTGTGTATAGAGATATAAGTGTAAATAAATGAACTTTCCATGTTACAACTGTGAAGTCAATTACCTTAAAAAACACCCACGTCTACGCTAACTAACTAATAATAATAACAATACTACAAGTCCCAAGAAGCAAATACAAATAAGTTACCAGAGCTTGAACGAGTTAAAGCCTAACAGGACTGGTACACCGGGATGAAGTGTGGGAGTAATAACGAGTAAAAATACACTCGTCCTGTGTCTATATCACCGCACTAATAATAAAATGTACACTTGAATGAATAAATTTGTGTCATTATCACATATTCACTTCCGTATTTTCTTATTGTGTCACTATCACTGCACTAGTTCCTTATATCTAACGTGTCACTATCACTGCACTAGTTCCTTATATCTAACGTGTCACTATCACTGCACTTGTTCCTTATATCTAACGTGTCACTATCACTTCACTAAAACTATTGTGTCACTGTCACCATACACTCATATATACTAATAAAAGTGTCACTGTCACTTCATTTCCCACACTTCATGCTATCTATATATTATCTAAGGTATGATACTCAGAATAGCATTTCCCGGGGCATAGTGCCACTTGACACCCGGTACACCAGTATCTAGTCTCTCTTCTTCTGGTGGGCCGACGTGTCGTGTGCATACAGACATAACACCGGCGGAAGCCTGACCTGCCTGACGAGAGGGTAGGCAGGTCGTCAAGGAAGTGGCGCTCGGCCCAAACTCTTGACTGGAGTCTGTCAAGCTGCCCTCCTGCCGGTGGCCGTGCCTGCTGCTGTGGTGTTCTGACTCCATACTCCACCAGCAGCTCCTTCACGACCGTCTTCTCGAACTGGCGAAGGGTGACGGTCGTGCCTTGATGTTGCTGGGTGTAGAGTATGTAGGCGTTCAATACACAGATGTCGATCAGGTGCAAGAACGCCTTTTTATACCACTTGCAGGTTTTTCTCAGGCAATCGATGGAACTGATCATCATGTCTGATTTGTCGACGAGTCTCATGTTGATGTTATAATCAAACACGACATCAGGTTTGAGGATGGGATTACCTGTGTCGCGGTCGACCCTGCCGGAATCCAACATCTCACCCTTGTGCACAGTGGTGAGCATGTGTACTGGCCTCTTGTCATGCCACTTCATGGCAAGTAGAGGGCCAGATTTTCGGATGAGAAAGTCGCCCCGATGTGTTACAGGGAAGGCTGGATACCACTTCCTGTTGGGACGAACAGTGCCACAGGATTCCGTTCCATGCTCTTTCAGGAACTGACTCAACAATGGAGATGTGTAATAATTATCCGTGTACAGAATGTGGTTTCGGTTATAGAAATGGTCCATCAGGTGCTTTACAACAGCACCTGAGAAGCCATGAGGATCATTCTCAGCGATATCCACATCTGAACCCGTATAAATTACAAAATCTAAAACATATCCCGTCTGACAGTCACAGATGACATAAAACTTTATGCCAAATCTGTGCCTCTTAGACGGGATATACTGAATGAAGGACAGTCTACCTCTGAAGAGCATGAGAGACTCGTCGATTACCACTTTCTGGAATGGTCGTAGAAATGCACGGATATTCTGGAGCAACATGGACAATATAGTACGGATTTTCCACAGCCTATCACTCGGGGAGGGACCCAGGTTGTTGATGAAGTGGAGGTTGGTGAGGATATCCCTGTAGCGGTCCCGTGACATATACCTCCCGAAGATAGGTGTGGATAGTAAGTCATCCGTGGTCCAGTAATCCCGCAATCGATGTTTCTTGTTGTGCGGCATCAACATCGTTAGTGCAAGCCACACATACATTTCTGCAACGCTTACATCTTCCCAATCTACCATATGAGAATGTTCCCGGTGCGTTGCGTGGTGCCAGTTATTGATAATTTGATTGTAAACGTTCGTCTCCCGAACGATCCACGACACTACAGCTACGTCAAAAAAGGCGACGAAGTAATCCATCATCTTTGACGCAGCTGTACAGGGAAATTCTGGTTGAATTCCTGATTCCCGTGCATCAAAAGCAGGAATATCAGGCTAAAAATCCCTGCCATCAGTCCACACAAACGGACCCACATCTGCTACTCGTCGTCGTAGTGGTTGTGGTGGTTGTTGTTGTTGTTGTTGTGGTCGTGGTTGTGAGGATGGATGCCGTGGTCGTGGTGAAGATAAGGGGGAGAGAGTGAGGTCCGCTGAGTCAACAGAAGGATCGTCTGGGTCAGAAGATGGCTCCCTTATCTCGTCCGAGATAAGACGTCCTCTCCTGCCTCCTCTCACTCCTCTTACTCTACCTCCAACTCTCCTACTCCTTGATCGAGTTGTTGGAGGTATATCTTCACCCGACGATGCAGAAGAGGTAAAATGTAACCTCCTCTTCCTCTTAGAGGTTGCTACGGAGCGAGTGGAGGAACCACAAGCTCCACTCGGTCCTGCAATAGGTGATAAATCACCTACAATCCCCCTACTCGTCGACGGGATTTCGACTGGCACAGCAGAGGTTGCAAGTATCCTAACACTTGAAGGTGGTTCACTTACTTGGGAGTGAGGTTGAGCAGGTGGAAAAATATCATCCTCCTCGGTGGTGTAAGTTACCCTCGCTTCGTTATTGATACGAAATTCAGGGTCAGAATCATCTATTTCAAAATAGACATCACTATCATCACTATCACTGTTCACCATAGAGATGGACAATTCTAGTTCTCGCCCTATT
>JAWZYT010001926.1:40000-245000 GCA_034508575.1 Petrolisthes manimaculis
CAGACTCCAGGGTCAAAGGAGGAGAGGTGAGGTGAGGTGAGGGAGTAGGAATAATAATAAATAATAAATGCATAAATAAAATAATATGCAAAAAAATAAATTTAAAATAATAATAAATAATAAATGCATAAATAAAATAATAAAAAAAAAAAAAATAATAATAATGATAAATAACTAAAAAAAAACCATCAAAATAAATAAAGAAATAAAATAATTAAATTTAAAATAATAATAAATAAATAAAATAACATCAAAATAAATAAATAAATAAAATAAAACAAAATAAAATAAAGGCCTTAATGACCAATACCAAGGTCGATAGACCAGGGAAAAAAAAAAGGGTCACTCTTATGGTTTCTGGGAAGAGATGCTAAAATGGGAAAAGGTGTAATTGGAGTATATTGACCTCACTAAACTTCAACTTAATCTTACTAAAACCCAGCCTCTTCAGTATTCTTTTTAGTTAGTTTATGTATAAGTGTACAGTACATACATACAGTCGTGGTCAATAATAATCATCCACATATGGGTATCTCAAACAATTTACTGTGTAATGTTTTCACGTTCGTATATGATGTTATTGTTTTAAGTAGTGTATAACTCCTTGTAGTAAATTAAAAGATGGTGCTTAATTTATTTATTGGAAAGTTTATCAGGTAAGGAACAGAAGGAAGCTGTCAAAATTTTACACGAGTTACTCCTATATGGAGTATGACCACGACTGTACATACATACATACATCGTATTTTATGAAGGGTGACAATGAATGACGAGCGAAGGAGTGTGAGTGAAAGAATAATAAGTGTGTGGATGAAAAAATGAGTTAGGCCCGTAGTTTAAAAAAAATTGAGGGCCCTTACTGGAGCTCTATGAATCCTCCAAACTACTCCAGGCAACAGATTCCCTATTATAGAATTACTGAAGGGTTCTGTGGCCAGGATTCTTTTGGAGGGTTCATAGAGCTCCAGTAAGGGCCCTCAATTTTTTTTAAACTACGGGCGTGAGTGTCAATGTGAGTGAAGCATGTTGTCAGTGTTTATTATTAAGATAAGTTAAGGACCCTATGATCATGTATGAGACTTGATGCATGGCTTCTGATTCCTCCCGTCTATTCCACGAAACATGCTCTTTCCATACAGGTTTCATGGCGATATTTGAAGGACTCGTTTACCTCCAATTTTCTGACTACAACACAGGGTCCTTTAAGGGGGGGGGGGGTGAGAATAGGGGGGACAGGCCTGGGGGTTTTTGGGGGGTGCAGGAGTAGGGGGACAGGCTTGGGGGGGGGGTTGAGGGGATTAGGGGGGAATAAGGGGACAGGCTTTCTACCCACTCCAATCATGTCCTACTATTCCCGCACCCCCCCAGTCCCCCCCAAGCCTGTCCCCTACGCCTACACCCACTTAAAAGTTTTACACATTTTTTTTCGACGGTAAGGCATTGAAAAAATATAAAATAAAGACTTCTATAGCAAAATACTTCACCTGATTGGTTTGTGTTGTGGTAGAGGTTGTTGTAGGAATTAACAGTACTGGAGAATAAAAGTAAAAAATATATTGATATGCTTTCCTCTCCTGTGTGTAACCGTTTAAGGGGGGTGCGGGAATAGGGGGACAGGCTTGTGGGGGGGTTATGGGTGGGTGTGGGAATTGGGGACAGGCTTTCTACCCACCAGCACCCCCACCCCCAAGCCTGTCCCCTAATTCCCACACCCCCTTAAGGGAGGTAGAATCAAAGGGAAGGAAGGGGAGATCTACTGTATACAAAGGAATACAAAGGAATACAAAGGACACTCAAACAGCAACAGACCTACTGGTGCTTTCGAGGCTGCTTGAATTTGCTATTCTATCTAACCTACAAGTGTGAGGGAAAGTATAGCAAAGAAGAAGGCTCCTCAACAGTAATGGGTGAGGCAGAGGAAGATCATGTTATAAGAAATATAAACAGTAAACAGGGAGGAATGAGTGTAACAGGACTATATATTTTTTAGCAGTGGGTGGGGACAACGAAAAGGAGATAGATAGATAGATAGTCCATACATGTGTGCGTGCGTGTGTGTGTGTGTTGGTGTATGTATTCGTCTATGTGTTTTGGTGTGTGTGTGTGTGTGTGTGTGTGTGAGCGTGTGTGTTTGAATATGTGTGTCACAGCCTCGAATTTACAGCATGCAGACTGCTTTACCTGTGTGATTGTCCTTTCCACAAATAAATAAAGTATAAGCAAGTATAAGACATAAATAAAGAAACAAATAAAGTATAACCAAGTATAATAAATAAATAAATAGATAAATAAATAAATAAATAAATAAATAAATAAATAAATAAAGTATAAGAAAGATAGGAGAGGCGTAATCAGACGTCAAATGACAACAGGGAAAGGGTGTGAGAGAGTTACTTTAACCACAGGGTGTAATAAGACAAGCAGTGAAGGACATGACGAAAGGAAAAAAAAGTATATATATACGTTGAAGAAAAAGGGTAGCACAGGTGGGACAGGGTTAAGCAGTGATAGCATGGGAAGGAAAGGATGGGAGATGAGGCAGACAGGCAGGCAGGCAGGCAGGCAGGCAGGCAAGCACAACAATGGGAGAGGAAGGAGGAGGGCGTGGTGGGGCGGGGTGGAGCGGGGTCGAGGAACGTGTACCAGGAAGGAGGGGAAGGAAACACACACTCACAACAACACACATACAGTCAGGCAGGCAGGAAGGGTAGTGTCAGTAGCGATGCAGTGTTTGTTTCCCTGTACTTCCCTCTCTCTCTCTACCTTCCATCTTTTCTCAGGGGGGCGACGACCTGTGTAATAAGTGACAGACGGGATGCGCGAGCTGAGGCAGGTGAGGCGGGGTAAGGCAGGTGAGAGGAGATCCCTGCGTAATGACCAGGCCACCTGCTTGTATCACCTCTCCTCTCCCTCTCCTTCTCCATTCCCTCCTCTCACTCTCCATTCCCTCCTCTCCCTCTCCCTCTTCCTTCCCTCCTCTCACTCTCCCTTCCCTCCTCTCCCTCTCCCTCCCCTCCTCTCCCTCTCCCTCTTCCTTCCCTCCTCTCACTCTCCCTTCCCTCCTCTCCCACTCCCTCGCCCTTCCCTCCTCTCACTCTCTCTTCCCTCCTCTCCCACTCCCTCGCCCTCCTCTCCCTCTCCTTTCCCTCCTATCCCTCTCCCTTCCCTCCTCTCCCTCTTCCTCTCCCTCCTCTCCCACTCCCTCCCCTACCCCTTCTCTCATTGCATTCTCCTCCCTACCACTCATCCCCTCTGCATCCTCCCCCCTTTTCGTGCTTCTGTTTGTTGTTTGTTATGATTCATTACGTTGTGTTGTGTATGTTTAATTGTTTGTCTGTGAATGAATCGTCTCCTTTCCATGTTCCACCTCTAGTCACCAAGAAGCCTGACTTACACATGTTCCCCACATAAATTTCAAAACACTGATAGGAAAGATGAGTAATGGGTTAATTAGGATCTTGTCACACTACTGAACAGAAGGATAATGATGAGGGTCTTTAGGACATTAGTGCTCCCGGTCTTACTCCTCATTTTGAAGCCATGATACGCAACAGAGCACCTAAGGCTTGTTTCAGCACCTTTTGTACTTTGGCTTTGCAGATCCATAAAATATACTTGAAGGCATCGTGAGTCTAACCAGTGATTATTTAATGTGACTGCTTCCAAGTTTGTTACCAGCATCAACCAACAACGCCAACTGGAAGGCACCCTGGTTGGCACTCACTCCTTCACACGGTCACAGAGGTCGGTTGGCACTTCCTGGCATCTTCTTCATTACCTCCTGCCCTTCCTTTCCTCTCCCTTCCTCCTCCTCCTCCTCCTTTCCTTCCCCTTCCTCCTCCTCCTCCTTTCCTCCCCCTTCCTCCTCCTCCTCCTTTCCTTCCCCTTCCTCCTCCTCTTCCTCCTCCTCCTTCCACTTTACTATCCTTTTTCTCAGACATGTAGAAACCATAGACGTAGAGTAGTTACACAGGCAGCCTTGTGAGGCCCACCAGGGCTGTTGTTGCCTGTACCTCCTTTGTATTCCTCCTCTTCCTCCTCCTTTCCTCCCCCTTCCTCCTCCTCCTCCTTTCCTTCCCCTTCCTCCTCCTCTTCCTCCTCCTCCTCCTTTCCTCCCCCTTCCTCCTCCTCCTCCTTTCCTCCCCCTTCCTCCTCCTCCTCCTCTTCCTCCTCCTCCTCCTTTCCTCCTCCTCCTCCTTTCCTCCCCCTTCCTCCTCCTCTTCCTCCTCCTCCTCCTTTCCTCCCCCTTCCTCCTCCTCTTCCTCCTCCTCCTCCTTTCCTTCCCCTTCCTCCTCCTCTTCCTCCTCCTCCTCCTCTTCCTCCTCCTTTCCTCCCCCTTCCTCCTCCTCCTCCTTTCCTTCCCCTTCCTCCTCCTCTTCCTCCTCCTCCTCCTTTCCTTCCCCTTCCTCCTCCTCTTCCTCCTCCTCCTCCTCTTCCTCCTCCTTTCCTCCCCCTTCCTCCTCCTCCTCCTTTCCTTCCCCTTCCTCCTCCTCCTCCTATCCTTTCCCTTCCTCCTCCTCCTCCTTTCCTCCCCCTTCCTCCTCCTCCTCCTCTTCCTCCTCCTCCTCCTTCACTCCTGTGAGCCTTTAGTATTAGTTAATTAAGTAAATGTATAACTTGGTAACACTTACTGCTGGTAACACTGATACTTACTGCTGGTAACACTGATACCAGACGACTACCAGGCTGGATTCCGACGTGACGAGACCTACTCTGCTGTATATTTATCTCCCTGCATTGTAAATATACTCATATCACACCAAAGCCTCCAAGATTTATTCAGCCTTAAGACCTCTCGACTACGCTTACCACATATGGTGGCAGCGGTGGGATCTAGACTCTCATTATATTCGGTGTAGAAGGGAAATTCTTCAAACGGCGTCCCTAGCCAAGGCAAGCTCCACCCAACACGCCATTACTGAAGCCACTCTCCACAACAATATTCACTCCTCTACTGGGCATCCAACAACACTCCACATATTCTACTACGTTCCTGCTTCATCCTGACGTTGGTGTGAGTCCACAAAAATATTATCAAGTCGACTCTGATCTTCGTTCTCAAACCACAGGCCTGTTGCCTTCCCAGCCAGCCAGCCAGCCAGCCAACAGACGATCAGCCATTACACCTTCCACCACCTTCGCTACTATATTACATGGACCAGTCTCAACGTCGCCTGCATGTTGCTTCAACCAACAGTATCATTCACTACACTGGTAAATGTATCTGATTCCAATTAATTAAGTTGAAATTATCCTGTGCTCCAAAGTGATATAAGATGGCTGCCCCACCAAGCCATGTAAACAAACTTTCCAAGTGACTCACTATTCCACACGTACTTTATTTCATTGTGCTTCAAGTAATTATTATAAGTTATTACAATTTCTATTGGGTAATTTTCCACATTAAAAACTGACACTCTACACATTCTCACACATAATTATTTTTATGTAATATTCATCTATGTGCATTATACTGTAGTGTATTTGGAAACATTACAGTTGTGTTTTTGTGTCAGCACTTCGTCCAAGCTACCATTAGCTACCCTGTGATTACTGTACTGTACTGCATCTTCAACCAAGGATACGGTACCGGGTACTCGTACATTCTACCTCCAGTGTCGTGAGATTTTTCTATATTTTCATTATATTTTTGTATATCAATTCATGTATGCTTTCATGTAATCATTTAATTTTATTACATTTCAGTTTACTGTACTATTTGTAATTTCAAGTAACCTAACCTAACCTAACCTAACCCATTTAAAAAAGTTTTTGCCCCACAGTAGTCTTAATCAATTTATTACATTAATCTACATTTATCTCAGTATGTACCAGTCTTAAATAATTGCTTATATATATATATATATATATATATATATATATATATATATATATATATATATATATATATATATATATATATATATATATATATATATATATATATATATATATATATATATATATATATATATATATATATATATTGTGTATTGTGTATTTCTATGAATATTATCTTGTATTATTTTTATATTTGAATGGTTAACCCCTCCGCGACGGGATAACTATGGATAGCCATTTTGTCAGTCCGGGGCTAGTCTTAATTTCCCTACTGCCTGGCCGGGCGCTTTTGGCCGATTTTTCCAAAATCGCTCTATTCCACTTACTCTGTACGTCTAAACTACGATACTGAACAACTTAAATTTGGTCTTGTTAGCACCATCAACTCTTCCTCTTTCCAATAAAACCAACCTCAGCTCTCTACAACTCTCCGTTGCCGAGAAATTAAGTGAGGAATGAAGGGTACTTTCTCGTGTGAGCGCGGTTGTGTTCGCTTAGGTGGAGTGGCTCTGACGACAACTGAACGTGGCCCGCGCGGGTGGCAGTCAGTGTTGTAAGTAAGCATGGCGCACCACAGAATCGGACACGCACGAGAAATCTAATCCACATCCATCCATGTTTACAGTCAGTAACACACTGACTGACGATGGTGATTTGTAGGGATGGTGGTGAAGTATAGCCAAGTAAAAAAAAACTCGCCAAATTGGGCTCGCAAATGCCGACATTGGCAATAGCGGTGCTTCATCCCGTCCGGTCACCACATGGCAGGGGTGTAAGACACGACCCGGCCGCTTCTTGGGGCCGCCTATGACCGCGGTCCGGACGTTAAGGGTTAAGACACGTAAACAATATAATTACTCCAATATGTCCAACTCAACATCAGTAACACTTGTTCACGAATTGCCATTCTATCCTAAGTTCACAGGTGATAACATTCCTGTTCACATTTTACTTAAGGAGGTTTATGATGAGATTGCACGTAGAAATATCACAGATGACTCTATCAAGATTGCTCAACTTAAGTCAAGATATCAATTAACTAATTGCCAAGCTGGTCTCCTCCTTCAGAGTGATTTATTTCTCTCACTCACATCTTATGATGACTTCAAATCTAAATTTATTGAATACTTCTCTGGCACTCACAAGTCTGGTTCTCTAGCCACTTTGTATAAACTTGCGGAAACTCACAAGAAATATGACCAACCACTTCCTGTTATGGAAGCCTTACATCAAGCTTCTAATGTAAAATTGGAATTAATTAAACAACTTGAGACATCAAATTGGGTTGACAAAAATGGCAAAGTAGATCTCTCGGCAATTGGTAACCTTTTTGGCTATTATACATTCATGTTTCTTTTACATCCAGTCACTGCTAAACAATCACTAGATAGGAAACTTGACTTTAACCCAAAGGACACATTAACAGAATTTGCATCCAAGTTTGAGGACATTCCATCTCTTGTAACCACACCCACTGTCTCTGTTGCTAGTGCTCCTGTAGCTACCTCTTCTCAACAACACCATCAGTCACGAAATCCATCACGTTCTTCCACTCATGGTCAACAACGTTCACAGAATCGTTCTTCCTCTACATATTCACACTACTCCAGATCTCAAAGACCACCTTCACCCTCCCCCTATTATTGTTACTATTGAAAACGCAAGGGACACACTATTGCACGTTGTTTCCAGCGCCAAAAACAACACCCCAACCAAAGACAGAATACACGTCATTGTGACTATCACGGAGAATGTAGTCATGACACTTCTAGTTGTCGTGTCCTTGCCTCACAACCATCTTTCTCTCCTTCACCTGTGCCACATAATTCATCATATAATTCACAATGACTACCAAAGCCCCAACTCCCTATGTGCAAGATTCCAAACACATGGGAGGATCCAATGATAATCAATGCTGAGATCAATCAATATTATTTTACAATGTTCATTGACACAGGTGCTTCAGTGAACATCATGACCAAGAGCTGTTTTGACAAAATTCGCTCTGTACGTGGCCGCCACTTAGTAATTTTAGACCCTCCAGACTTACAGCTTTGTGGCATAGATGGTACAGTATTTCCTACCTTGGGCAAAATTCCACTTAACACTTATCTCATGCCAGACATGCCTCCTATCACTTTGATCTTCTACATATCAGACGGCATTAACATTCCTGCAGATGCTCTCATTGGCCGTCCTGCACTTAATGATCATGAAATTGACCTTTATCCACATTGTCATGGTATAGTGTGGCGTGAGAAATTCATTCCTGAAGTGATTAAACCAAAAGCCCATTCCAACTCTCGTCCTGTTCATACTGCCTCTTCCATACTAAACCAATCCACACATGTTGATGCACTTGAATCAGATCAATATTCTGTATCTCCACAAAATGAACAAATTTCACAAATTCAAGAAGTTCCTCCTGACATCTCTGTTACTAACACTGTGTCCATTCCAGACATTCCAAATGAGACTAGTCATACCCAATGTTCCAAATTAAACAAAAGGCGTTGTTCAGTTGGTCGACCTTCTCGTTCAAAGCACAAATTGAAATCAATCGCATCGACATCCATTTGTGTTCCTACCACCTCCACTCCATATCCAGAAGCATCCCTTTACAAGGTGTTAAAGGACACTGAGAAGTATTGTCATTCCTTTGTCTCATCTCACATTGAACTTCTTCCATTCACATGCACTTTGATTGATATTTGTGTCAGAGGTGTTTCCAGTGCTGATGCTATTTCACTTCCTGAATCAGTGTGACAAAATAAAAGGGAGAACTCGTCTTTTACAATATACACTGAAAAAGAATTGTGGCCCACCTTGGAGATCCATGCAATTATAAACTTTCTAGTGCAACATTGAATTATTATAATGTATATAATAATCAAGTAAGTAATTATTCAACAATTGACTTACCTTACCCGGTTTTTATTAATTAACCTTAATTGTGTTGGCTCAAAGAAGGTTTCAGAGGTTAAATTATCCCCTTCATTGCAAGTTCCTTTTTTGTCAACATATTTATTTTTAATGTGAGGTCTTCCGATATGAATGCATTTATAAATTATAGTATGAAGGGATATGGTGTATGAAACAACCATTCACAATCGCTTAACTATATTTATTGAAATTTCCAGTACACCAACATGAAATCAATAATTATAGTCACACACGTTCACACTCATCCACACGCAAAGCTAGCTAACTAAATACTTACTAAAGTTACCCTCTATATGTGACTCCCGTTTTCTATCGGTCGGAGTCGTGTTGTCCTCGTTAATTTCCTTCGAGTACAATATATATTTTTTTCATCGAGTGTTCAGTCGATTTTCTATATTCTCCATTTTCTATGTTTCCTAATGTTCTGTGTTCTTCAATATTTTTCTATTCTTCAATTTCTATGTCTCGCCTCAGTTAATTTTCAATGTCACATCTGTAATTTATCACTCGTCATATCCACGTGAATGAGTGGACGAGAGCGAATATTACGTGTGTAACCAAGGTGTTACATTTCCCAAACACTCGTAATTTTTTGGTGCTATTTCCTGACCCCTACTCAATTACTTTAATCAATAATAAATAATAAATATAAATCTAATAATACGAGTTCCAGTATCTATGTGATTAAGTTTCCTATTTTCACATAGACACCAGTTCTTCACATCTGTAATTTTCAATGTCACACACATGGCACTCGTTTTCTATAATATTACACCAAGTAGGATGCAGAACGCTACTGGCATAAAACCTTACCTCGTATCATTTGCTTTTCTGTTGCAAGTAACAACAAGAATGACTCCGTGAAGCACTAGAGAAAAGACTGGTGAATGGCACCGAGAATATTCTGGCATTCACTGTCAGCCCTGCGTGTTACGTAAAGAGACGAAGAGGTCGAGAGAGCCACGTATGTTACAAGATGGTGAAGCCGAACTCGGAGTTCAAAATATTCACGTATGAGAGTTTTTCTATACTCATACATGAATTGTCCTCCCACTCGCAATTTTCAATGTTCAACACACACCCAGCACTCGATCACGAATCATTAGTATGCCGTAACTGAATGAATTCGACCATTGTAGGCTGCTACTCCAACGAGAGCCTGGAGCGCCACGAAGAACGAGGTGTTATGCCGAAGCGAGTAGGAGATGAACTGAATGTTTAAATTACGAGAGCCCCCAGCCAGGCTATAAGCTCCTCCCCCAAGCTACCAACGTCTGGATCGATATACAGGCGCCACACACAATAGTTTGAATCCTACTGTCTGTCTGACTAGAACCTCATATTATACACATTCACACACCCAGCCATACATGCAATTGTAATAACGCCACGTAAATTAATCATGGTAATTATACTCTTCACGAATCATATGGAGAGTTTAAAAGAATAACTGTGTGTACGCAAAAATCAATAATTACAGAGCCAACGAGTGGGGAAACGAAGGATTTAACGGCAGAGAGGGGGAGGGACGCAGGCTCTAACATGAACGGTGCTCCTACTCTCTACCTCGCACTCCTGCCTTTCGCTTTCTCAACCACTAGGCTGAAGCATTATTCCTATACTTAATTGATTAATATGTCACGATCAAATTTGACTCGTGACATTCGCACAAACACAAAGACATTGCTCCATGCGATGTCTCGACTCGTGAAGGGCTACGGCGCATTGCATGTATAACTTTATACAATACTCATTCACACTTCACTCACTCATGTATGTGTCAAATGAATATCACAGGTACAAATTCACGGTTGCCAATGAGTGAAAAACTCCATACATTTACGTTAGTTTTCAATTCTATGGAGAAACTCCGAAGCAAAGTGAATGTCCCTGGTAATTATTCTAGTACAATTTGTACACATTTAAGCAAGTTTTATTTGTGTGGTGTATGTAATACATTGTGTATCTGTTACATCATTTGTAAGAAAATAAATGCAATAAATATTCTGGAAGGCAAATATATATTAATCAATCATCCAAGACTCGAATCAGGGATAACCGCTGGAACCCAAGTCTTGGAAGACCCAATGCAATATCCAAACATCAGACCGAGGTGAACCGCCAAATCTGAGTTTGGATAAAATGGTACAAAATACAATACATATATATATATATTAGTTAAGAGTTGTGCTCGTTGCACTCAGAGATAACAATAATAACGAGTGAGATAACCAGGGAACGCTCCACCAACTGGTTATCTCCGTACGAAGAGGTTAACTTCGCTACTTCGGTACGAATTAATATATATACTCGCTTGTTTCTGAAACTCCTATGTTGCATTTCCTTCCATTGCATATTTTCTTACGATGTCCCAAACGTAGAGACACAAGGACACCTGTCCCAAAAATTTCACCGACAAACTGTGGTCGTATGTGAATTGAATATGTTACATTGCGCATTTTGCGCTGCCTCTGACATCGAGACACGAGGACACCTGTCCTAAAATTCACATAGACAAACTGTGGTCATATGTGGAGTAAATATTAATAATACATTGCGCATGTTGCGCTGTCTCAACCATCGAGACATGAGGACACCTGTCCTAAATTTACATAGACACGCTTTAGTCGTATGTGTAATAAATTCCCATTCTGTTTCGGGAACACAAAATTTTCGATAGCATTAAGTCATGCATACCGATAGAGAAAAATTTGCCAACACTGTCTAACACAGAGACACCAGGACACCTGTCCTAAATATCACATTGACATCTTTGGTCATATGTGGAGTGAATTCCCTTTCTTCAGGAACCACTAAAGTTACAGTAGCATTAATTCATGCCTACCGCTAGAAAAAATTGGCATTACGCCGTCTCAACATCGAGACACCAGGACATTTGTCCTAAATTTCACATTGACATCTTTGGTCATATGTGAAGTGAATTCCCTTTCTTCTGGAACCACTAAAGTTACAGTAGCATTAATCATGCCTACTGTTAGAGAAAATTTGGCCACGTACTAGGTTTAACAATACACGCTGCTCTGGTGATGTTACAACAACCTGTACAAAATGTGGTCATAAAAGAAGCACACCCATGTCGGGTTGTGTAGTACTTCTTACCTTCATATGCCAAGCGTTGTGCTTAAAGCATAAATCCATGAAGGGTAGCATGTAAAAAAAAAATTCCTGTCATTTCTATTGCCTTAATTTCTGGACAATTATATCCTATCTCGTGGAAGTGTGAATGTGTGGAACTGGAATTTCAATGCAAAAATCGAGGAGCCCCACGTTGGGCGCCATTGTGACAAAATAAAAGGGAGAATTCGTCTTTTACAATATACACTGAAAAAGAATTGTGGCCCACCTTGGAGATCCATGCAATTATAAACTTTCTAGTGCAACATTGAATTATTATAATGTATATAATAATCAAGTAAGTAATTATTCAACAATTGACTTACCTTACCCGGTTTTTATTAATTAACCTTAATTGTGTTGGCTCAAAGAAGGTTTCAGAGGTTAAATTATCCCCTTCATTGCAAGTTCCTTTTTTGTCAACATATTTATTTTTAATGTGAGGTCTTCCGATATGAATGCATTTATAAATTATAGTATGAAGGGATATGGTGTATGAAACAACCATTCACAATCGCTTAACTATATTTATTGAAATTTCCAGTACACCAACATGAAATCAATAATTATAGTCACACACGTTCACACTCATCCACACGCAAAGCTAGCTAACTAAATACTTACTAAAGTTACCCTCTATATGTGACTCCCGTTTTCTATCGGTCGGAGTCGTGTTGTCCTCGTTAATTTCCTTCGAGTACAATATATATTTTTTTCATCGAGTGTTCAGTCGAATTTCTATATTCTCCACTTTCTATGTTTCCTAATTTTCTATGTTCTTCAATATTTTTCTATTCTTCAATTTCTATGTCTCGCCTCAGTTAATTTTCAATGTCACATCTGTAATTTATCACTCGTCATATCCACGTGAATGAGTGGACGAGAGCGAATATTACGTGTGTAACCAAGGTGTTACATTCCCCAAACACTCGTAATTTTTTGGTGCTATTTCCTGACCCCTACTCAATTACTTTAATCAATAATAAATAATAAATATAAATCTAATAATACGAGTTCCAGTATCTATGTGATTAAGTTTCCTATTTTCACATAGACACCAGTTCTTCACATCTGTAATTTTCAATGTCACACACATGGCACTCGTTTTCTATAATATTACACCAAGTAGGATGCAGAACGCTACTGGCATAAAACCTTACCTCGTATCATTTGCTTTTCTGTTGCAAGTAACAACAAGAATGACTCCGTGAAGCACTAGAGAAAAGACTGGTGAATGGCACCGAGAATATTCTGGCATTCACTGTCAGCCCTGCGTGTTACGTAAAGAGACGAAGAGGTCGAGAGAGCCACGTATGTTACAAGATGGTGAAGCCGAACTCGGAGTTCAAAATATTCACGTATGAGAGTTTTTCTATACTCATACATGAATTGTCCTCCCACTCGCAATTTTCAATGTTCAACACACACCCAGCACTCGATCACGAATCATTAGTATGCCGTAACTGAATGAATTCGACCATTGTAGGCTGCTACTCCAACGAGAGCCTGGAGCGCCACGAAGAACGAGGTGTTATGCCGAAGCGAGTAGGAGATGAACTGAATGTTTAAATTACGAGAGCCCCCAGCCAGGCTATAAGCTCCTCCCCCAAGCTACCAACGTCTGGATCGATATACAGGCGCCACACACAATAGTTTGAATCCTACTGTCTGTCTGGCTAGAACCTCATATTATACACATTCACACACCCAGCCATACATGCAATTGTAATAACGCCACGTAAATTAATCATGGTAATTATACTCTTCACGAATCATATGGAGAGTTTAAAAGAATAACTGTGTGTACTCAAAAATCAATAATTACAGAGCCAACGAGTGGGGAAACGAAGGATTTAACGGCAGAGAGGGGGAGGGACGCAGGCTCTAACATGAACGGTGCTCCTACTCTCTACCTCGCACTCCTGCCTTTCGCTTTCTCAACCACTAGGCTGAAGCATTATTCCTATACTTAATTGATTAATATGTCACGATCAAATTTGACTCGTGACAATCAGTTACTCATCCTGCGCTTGCTGTTCCTTCTGCACTTTGTAAACTCAAGTCGCATGGCAAGACACATATATACGTAACCAACATTACCAATACACCAGTCACTCTTCCTCGGGGTACACGTCTTTGTTCATTTCTCGTTTATCCTGCTGAGATTTGTGTCATTGATGACTCACAGGACACAACCAAGTCAGTCAATTGCATCACATCTAAAGAGTCTTTAACATTACCTGATATTCAACCTTACTTAAAGTCCACTGATTATCCTGAGGCACAAAAGGATTTACTTCATCTCTTGTCAGAATTCCGTAATGTCATTTCTCTCCCTGGTGAACCCCTTGGAAAAACTAATGTTATTAACCATAAGATTCAACTTATCAAAGACGCGCAACCTGTCTACATTCCTGCTTACAGAATACCACATTCAAAACGTCAATTGGTTGAACAGACTGTGTCAAATATGCTTGAACAAGGAATTATTGAGAATTCTATCAGTAACTTCAACAGTCCGATGTTTCTTGTTCCCAAAAGCTCAGGTGAATGGCGTCCTGTCGTTGACTTTCGAGCCCTTAACAAAATCACTGTACCACCTCGGTACCCCATGCCTGTCCTTGAGGAAATTTTGCAAAACCTTGGTGAACAAAACACTGTCTTTTCAACATTAGATTTATGTTCCGGGTTCCATCAAGTTGAACTTCATCAGGAAAGTCGTCCTTACACAGCCTTTTCCACAACTTTTGGTCACTATCAATACTGCAGAATGCCTATGGGTCTTGCTGGTTCTCCTTTCACATTCCAGAGGTTGATTAATTCTGTTTTCACAGGTCTATTGGGTAATACACTTCTTTCTTATTTAGATGATTTAATTGTTTTCTCAAAATCAGTCTCTGAATATTTACAGAAACTCAGGAAAGTTTTCACTCGTCTCCAAGATGCAGGACTTAAGCTCAAACTTTCCAAGTGTGCATTTCTATGTAAACAAACTACCTTTCTTGGTCACACCATAGATGCCGATGGCATTCACACATTACAAAATAAAGTCCATGCTGTCAGTAACTACCCTACTCCTACTAATACAGATCAAGTTCGCAGTTTCCTTGCTTTAAGTGGTTACTATAGACGATTCATAAAGGATTATGCTTCAATTGCTTCTCCACTCACTTCACTTCTCAAGAAAGATGTACCTTTCCAATGGTCAGAGACTCGACAAAAGTCATTTTGTGATCTTAAACATGCCCTCACATCTGCTCCAGTATTAGCATACCCTGACTACTCTAAGCCTTTTATTCTCAATACCGATGTAAGCTATTCAGGTCTAGGTGCAGTTCTCATGCAAGAACATCAAGGGAAAAACCGTCCCATTGCTTATGCATCACGCACCCTCAACAAAGCAGAAAAGAATTATGCTGTAACAGAAATAGAGGCCTTAGCGGTTGTTTGGGCATTGAAAAAGTTCAAATATATCATTTATGGATATCCTATTGAGATTCTTACTGACCACAAACCTCTCCTCCATCTATTCAAAGGCAAAGACTTATTTGGTCGCATGGCTCGTTGGTTACTCACTGTTCTAGATTACATGCCCACTTTCACTTACATCAAAGGGAAAGCCAATGTTGCGGCTGATGCACTCTCGCGTAATTGTGCTCTAACATGCGCTGTATCCACTGAAACTCCCACATTTGATACACTTACACATACAGATAATTTTAAAGCTCAACGAGATGATCCCATGTGGTCCAAGGTCATCTCATATCTTGAGACGGGAAATGATCTCGATCTTCCTCATGTACCTTCACTCTCTCCAAGATTTATTCAGCCTTAAGACCTCTCGACTACGCTTACCACACTCCTGTCATTTCTTCTAGCGTCTCACTGTCACTCAAGTCTCAATCCCTTCCTTCCCTCTTAACTATTCCTCTTCTTTCTTTCAAAATATCCAATGCCTCCCCTTCCCCACTATACAACACTGAAGGAAGGATGAATGTGTGTGTATGCAGCTGTTCACACGTGGCATTAATTTTCACTTTGCTTCTCATTTTTCACTTTGCGTTTAAATTTTCATGCTCATTTATACTTGAGAGACCTTTATATAATTATCTGAGAGAGAGAGAGAGAGAGAGAGAGAGAGAGAGAGAGAGAGAGAGAGAGAGAGAGAGAGAGAGAGAGAGAGAGAGAGAGAGAGAGAGAGAGAGAGAGAGAGAGAGAGAGAGAGAGAGAGAGAGAGAGAGAGAGAGAAAAAAAAAACTTTACAAGAGAGTTTCACGTTTTTGCTAAAAATCACAAATCTATCAAACTGGAAGTATTTTTTATTTTCGATCCTTACTGGGACTTCTACGGATATGACAAAGCTTAAATTAAAACCCTATATTTATGTGTATGAAAAGAAGGGTGGAGAGAGTATGTATGTGTCTAAGAGTCATATGAAGAGGGGAGGAAGGGGTCTGTATAGGGGGGATGTGTGGGTATGGTATGGTATGGTAGAGGGAAACCAAGATCAATCGATAGGGTTGATTTTTTCTCCCTGTCATTATCTACATGTTTCACCAAGATCAGTCGATAGGGTTGATTTTTTTTCCTGTCCTTATCTACCTACATGTTTCACCAATATGGCACGGGAATAATGATTGGGTCTTCGTGGTTCTGTACAACATTTCTACAGTAGTTTTTGTGTTGTTTTTCTTTCATAATTATGTAGAATCAAGAACAATATCAGCAAATTTTGGAGAAAGAAAGACAGGTAATTTTTTTTAATATTTTACTACTGTTAATTTTAATACGAATGTTTGTTTATGTTATGTTTATGTTCAAAGCAGAGTATCTTCTTTATGTGTGTTTATTTATGTTATGTTTATGTTCAAAGCAGATGATCTTTTTTATGTATGTTTATGTTATGTTTATGTTCAAAGCAGATTATCTTCTTTACGAGTGTGTGTTTATGTTATGTTATGTTTATGTTTATGTTCAAAGCAGATTATTTTCTTTACGAGTATTTATTTATGTTATGTTTATGTTCAAAGCAGATTATCTTCTTTACGAGTGTTTATTTATGTTATGTTTATGTTTATGTTCAAAGCAGATTATTTCCTTTATGTGTTTTTATGTTATGTTATGTTTATGTTCAAAGCAGATTATATTCTTTAAGAGTGTTTGTGTTTATGTTCAAATCAGATTATTTTTTTTATGTTTGTTTATGTTATGTTTATGTTTATGTTAGCTCCTCCTTCCTCCCTTCTCCAACACTCCATCTCCACCCCTCGTCGTCGTTGTGTTTGTTTGTTGGTTGGTGTTTGGTTGGCATTCGTTTGTTTATCCTGAGCTGGCTGGCTGTCCTATCAAGTCTCATATACCCAGGACACTTTTTTTTTTCTTCTGTGTCCTGTTGGTGGTGGTGGTAGTGGTAGTGGTAGTGGTAGTGGTAGTGGTGGTGGTGGTGGTATAGGTGGTAGTGGTGGTGACTGTGTAATTTATTGTTGTGTTCTTTTCACTCCCCAATTAGTTTTTTATTTTTTCCATTCTTCCCCATCAGGAATACAATGTTTTTTTTCACATATGTGGCCCCATTCGCATGCAAATTTTGTCACTTTCCCTGTTTTTCATCGCAAAACTTTATTCCGGCTAGTCTCTCTTTGATTGTGTGTCCCTCCCCTCCTTCTCCTCTCTCGTTCTCCCTCTTCACTCAGTGTTCCTCAAAATGGCTCGCCAAATCGCCTCGATATTCTTTGGGGCTGGTGGTATATACGAGAAACTACAAAATGGCCAAGATATTGTCCCTGAATATGAGTCTACTAATTGGTCAAAAAGTACAAAGAACATGCACGTTCCTTCAGTATAAGCGAGGTTCTGGGTTGTCTGTCGTTTGGCCCATTTTGATAACTTCATTAATGTTTTTCTAGTGTGTGTATAGGTAAACTGCCTGAATACAGCAGTTTACTTATGTATATGAATAGCGTGAAAGTTTGTCTGTCTTGAAACAACGTCTTTATCAAATCTGGCAAGGAGATCTACAGTACATGTATTCCAGAATTAGACATGAATAAATAAATCTCTAGTTTAAGTTCCCTGTGAGGCACAAGCCGGTAATAAATCATAATCTTAGGGAGTCGACCATGAACACGATTGCACAGCTGAATGATGTGGAGTTGTGACACCAGCGGAGTGTTAGGTATTCTGGTGGAGTTGCTCTCAGGTCATAATGATTAAATGATAACACTTGGATAGTAAGTTTCTCCCCATTGTGGGTCGAGTGATGGAGGCTGAGTCCATTTATTGGGAGACTTTCTTTTTTTTCCTGCAATGTACAGTCGGCGGCAAAAGTCCTGTCACCTCATCTGCTTCACCGAGGCTCGCGTTGTTCATAGACTCGAGATTATCAAGTGTAAATAGTGTGCGTATTTCTGGAGTCTATTAACAAAGCGTGTCTCGGTGAAGCAGGTGAGGCGACAGGACTTCTGCCGCCGACTCTACTTTATATATTTTTTTTTATATAGTGTATTACATATTCATCTTCTCCTCAACTTCTCCCAGTCCACCCCTTTCTACTCTCTCCTTTTAGCACTTATTAGACCTATTCTTAAAAACCCCACCCTGTCTAAATTTAATACCAAAAGTGTTGTGAAAAGGAAAGGTCAGTGTCCCTTACATCCTTCATATTCTCCTTCCCTCTACTCTTCCTTGTACAGTCAGCGGCAAAAGTCCTGTCGCCTCGTTTGCTTTACCGAGCCATGCGATGTTCATAGACTCGAGATTATTAAGTGCAGAAAACGTGCGTATTTTTCGAGTCCATGAACACTGCCTGTCTCGGTGAATCAGGTGAGGCAACACGACTTTTGCAGCCGACTGTACATACCTTCCTTTAATCCCTCCCTCCCATATCTACCTTCTTTCCACTCCCCCTGTCCCTCTTCCCTTCTTCCTTGTACCCTTCCTTTAATCCCTCCCTCCCATATCTACCTTCTTCCCACTCCCCCTGTCCCTCTTCCCTTCCTCCCTGTGCACCTGCCTTGCTACATTATATCCCTCGCAGCTTCTCACCTTCACCATATAGCTGCACCTGCCTCATCCCATATCTTATTTTATCTGTATTTCTTACCTCTAGACACACCATACCTACTTCTCACTTACCAACCTACTTGCCTACTTACCTTCTTATCTACCTACAAACCTTCCTGCCTTCTCACCTACCAACCTACTTGCCACCTTACCTACCTACCTGCCTACTTACCTACTTCTCACCTACCAACCTACCTGCCTTCTTACCTACCTTCCTGCCTACTTACCTTTCCTGTCTAATCTGTCAATTGCCCTACCTCGCTGCCTCCCCACCTGACTGGGTGCGTACGTGAGGGACCCGTCACCGTTTACAGGGTTGCCGCGAATTCTGAACTCTGACTGACAGAAGGGTGACCTGACATACCTTCACCTCAAGTCTCCCTCAGGACAATTCTTTTAATCCTGGTCCAACCACACCCAGACACCAACTGGTGACCACATGTCTTGCTTCCCCGCCTTCCTCCCTCTTCATCAATCATTCATTTTTTCCTGTAATCTTTATTTCCAATTACTCCTTAGTATACTCTAATTTAATAACTTTATTAATCTCTCTCGTTCATATAATTCATGTAGTTTTACATCATATAATTCATGTAGTTTTACATCCTAAGTACAATAGTTCCATTACATTATACTCCATATTGACTATGAAGGTGGGAGCTTGTTTGCTGGGCTGTCATCGTGTCAGAGTCAAGATGGAATATGAACAGTGGGATCATTTGACAGAACTTTAAATACTCCCCTGCCCTGATAATTACCTCCCAGGAGACACATGTACAGTGTTCCAGGTGTAGAGAGTGATGGCTATTGCCGCTCATGATAGTTTTAACATTTATTTTTATTAAGGAACGAGTATATAATCACTTCCATTTATTCATAAGGTATTATAAACACAATTGTTTCATTACATACCCAACTTAGAACTATGACGAATGTCAAATAAAAGTAGCAACATATTCGTAGCACCACTGTGAAATGTGTATGCCACATTTCTATATTATTTCAAAAAGACGTTGCAATATAAAGTTTATTTGTCATTGACATACTTGAGTATACTTAAATATATATTATAAAATGGTTTTGTTATGTGTTCGGGTATTTTACATTATATCATACAAGCTACGAATCGCTAGGTTAAAAAACGTGGCAACCCTGTAAACGGTGACATGTCCCTGATGTACCCACCCAAACCACATTTTAAGAGTGGTCGGACTATACCTCTATTAATCCCTATTAATACCTTCCTATATACCTACCAGTTTACCTTCTTGCCTTCTTGTCTATAAAAAACAAGCATGCCTTCCTACTTGTTTGTCCACCTTCCTGCCAACCAGCCTATATTTTCCTTCCTCTTTCTATTGGTGTCGTTTTCTCTGTCTGTCTCCTTTCCTCACATCTGATATATTATACTTCCCTCTGGCCTCTATCTGATGAACCATATTTATACTACTACCCATACATAGCCTTCCCTCACTCCTCTTACACCTCCCTCTCCTCTCCTCTCCTCTCCCTCTTACCAATGTTGCACCTGCCTTACGGTACCTCTGTTGTTATCGCTTACAAAACTTCTCAGATCGTGATGAAAGCAAACTGAAAATATGTTTACAAACTTGGATCTGAAATGGTTGTCAACATTTATTTTTACCATGACTGAAAATATTTCTCAATACCACAACACAAGGCGACCGATCCATTTTATATATAGCTTAAGGATATGTATGAAAAAGAGTGGGAGTTATTGAATCGTTTAAAGCACTTACACCCGTAGTTTAAAAAAAATTGAGGGCCCTTACTGGAGCTGATGCATTGAGTAAAAAACATAGACAGACTGGAAATATTAAAATAGTCTTTACTGACATAGATTCACTTCTCGAGACATCATCACTATTTGTTACATCAGTGTTAAGAGGGAAGTTTTGTGTTGATAATTCTGGAGCAACTGAATCCTCCAGACTATTCCAATCAACAGATCACCATTATTTTTGCTCTTCTGGTCCTGTTTCCTGGCATACTTTGGAGGAATCGAGGAGCTCCAATTTAACAAAAGCTAATTACCACCTTAATTAAGAGGGTAGTACAGTGCTGGTAAATCTGAAATAAATGAATCCTCCAATCTATTCCAAGCAACAAACTACCTTTCTTTTTGTTGATATGGTACTGTTTCCTGGCATATACTTTGGAGAAATCAAGGTGCTCCAAAATACCACATGTATACTAGCTACCCCCTTAACCGGGCAACTGCACCTACCGTCACAGCGATTTAGCGCTATTTCGCGCCCTGTACGGCTAGCTTTTCTTGTCGTTGGGCGAGAAAATACACTCACAATATCAATCCGCTACCCACTCAGTCGATTCTGGGACCCCACGATGGCTGGGCGATTTTTAAGTAATTGCCCTTGTCCGAATTTGTGCTCTAACGATCGTAAGACAATACCATAGTGAATATATGTACTTGAGTGACACCATGATATTCCTACAAGGTTACAAATTATTATTTAGTGTATAGATCATGACACACGATATATAATGGGGTAGTAATAAGAAAATAACACCACAAAACACACCCATACAGGCACAATTGATAGTAAATATACGTGTTTCCTATGGTACAAGTCGGTTTGTTTATCATTTTCTAAGTGACAGTTACACGATGATATATTCCTACAAGTGTTCATACTATTTTTAGTGTTGAAATCATGACATACGATACATAATAGTAGAAATACGAGTGAGTTGACAAGGGACTTGGGCGGGAAACTGAACTCGCCATGCCGTAGTCACACTGCACTCACGCATACACACAGACACACCGCTGTCTCGCGCACAAACATGGTTCACTTCAACTCGCCCTATCTCCACAACTATTCATCGTACAGCCCTCCCGATGGTACCATTGGAAAGAGGAAGAGTTGAAGGTAAGGATGGAACAATTTTGAAGTCGGTACACTATATAGGTTAAGAGTGTGAGCGTTGTGAATAGGGCAAATCGAGGAATTTTGACGCTAGCGGTAGGGTAGAAATGTGGAGGCAAGGTCCACCCTTCCTGCAGGGGTTAAGAATCTATTAATTTTATCTTCATACTTCAAAATTACTGGGAAAATATTATCACTAATAGGCACAAATTTTGAAGTATCACTGATAATTGAAGTTACCTTGTTAACATAATCATCCTTATCCAACACAACAACACCAGTAACAATGAGATTCTTATCCATAGACAAGGTCTTGAGGGCCTGAAATTCATCCTTACTAAGGTTGTTCTTGTAATTTTTACCGTCAAATGAATAATAAGACCAGTATCCATTGCTCTCACCAAATGTTGGACAGATGAGAGTCTTATTTCCCTCATAGCATCTTCTATCTGTCTGTCTTTGTATTGTTTCTTCCTTCCTCTGTTAGTTAGCTTGCCAAAACCCTACGTCAGTGTTTAGTTTGTGTGCGTGTGTGTGTGTGTGTGTAGACCAGTCTCCTCCTCATATCTTCACTGATATTCCAACTCTCACATCCATATAACATTATAGACCATACATAGCTTTTCAACATTCTTAGCCGGACCTCCATACTGAGACTCATGTTAGTTAATATTTTTCTCATTTTACCAAAATTAGTTTTCCCCATTGCTTTCCTTGACTTTATTTCCGCATCACATCTTCCCTCTTCACTAACCAGACTCCCCAAATACCTGAATGAGTTGACTTTCTTCACTGTCTCTCCATTGATGTTCACCCTCACCACACTCTCAATTGTTCTGTTCGTTTGGTTACTCCCATCACTTCTGTTTTCACAATGTTCATCTTCAGACCAATTTTACTGCATTCCACATCGAACCTATCTACCAGATCCTGCAATTTGTCTTCCGAGTCTGAAATCAACACAGTATCGTCTGCATACCTTATATTATTTATATTGATTCCTCCTATTTTAATACCATCCAAATCCTCAATCTCATCAATGATGACCTGCGAGTATAACGAGAACAAGTCAGGGGACAGTACACACCCCTGCCTCACTCCCCTCTTTATTCTTATCCAATCGCTTCTGTCTTCCCCGACTCTAACCACCGCCTTCTGATTCCAGTATAGGTTAGTCATCAGTAGTGCCAACTCCCACTTGTTACAGTCTCTCCACCAACACTTCATGTCTTACCCTATCAAATGCTTTTTCGAAATCCACGAAACATATATAAAGATCTCTGCTTTTCTATTGCTCTCTCTATCACAGTCCTCAAGACAAAAATTGCGTCTCTTGTCCCTTTTCCCTTCCTAAAGCCAAACTGCACCTCATCCACTGTATTTTCAACCCTGTTCCTCAATCTGTCATCTATCACCTTCAAGACTATCTTTGCCACCTGACTCATTATACTAATTGTTCTGTGTTTTTCACATTCTACCACTCCTTCCTTTTTCGGGATAACAATGAATTCTGACTCCTCCATCCACCAGTTTCATAAATTTTATTGGCCAGCTCTGTGATCTTCACTGTAGCCAGTTCTGCCTCTATCATCTCCACCACAATGCTGTCACTTCCCTCTGCCTTCCTCCACTTCATCTTCCTCACAGACCTTTCAGTCTCGTTTCTCAGAATGGATGGCCCCATTTCCCAGAGTTCAAATTCTGGTTTTTCTCCCCTTTCATCTCCGTATAATATCTCAACATACTCCTTCCATCTGCTTAAGTATATTCCCGTTCTTATCTTTGATTATTGTACTGCTGCTTGTCCACTTCCTGCCAGTAATTTCTCTATTTTTTTCTGCTATTAGCCGTGAATCCACCCTCTCCAATTGCTCCACCTCCCAGCACTTCTCTCCCAACCACTCCTCCTTCCTCTTTCTACACATTTATTTTACTCTCCATTAATGTATTCTTCATTTCCCGTCGTTCCTCCATCAAGATCTCTTCCGTTATCCAGTCCTTTCTCCCCTTTCTCTCCTCCTTCGGTATTATTTCCACAGCTGCATCCACCAGTGCACCCTGCAGGATACTCCAGTCCTTATTTACTCCCTCATCGTCCGCTTCATCCCACAAGCTGTTGTATCTATTCATGACCTCCTCAGCATACCGAGTGCCAACCGATCTATCCCTTCGAAGTAAATTCCAGTCTCTTCTCACCCTCCCATTCTTCTTCACTCTCTTAATGTTCAACTTCATACCCGCTACCACCGGTACGTGGTCACAGCCCCCGCCACAGTCTGCCCCCGGGTATGTCTTCACCAGCCTTTCACTGTTTCTAAACCTTCTATTCACCGTGATGTAGTGTACTTGGTTTCTTACTCTGTCTCCTGGGCTTCTCCACGTGTAAAGGTGTCTCAGGTGGTGTCTGAAATAGGTATTCATGATAACCTGCTCCCAGCTCTCACACCACTCCACCCATCTGTCTCCTCTTAAATTTCTCACTCCAAGTCCAAAGCTCCCCACCAACCCGCCACTACAGCTGCATCTCACCTTCGCATTAATGTCCCCCATAAATAGGGTCACTTCCCTAAGTTTGCACTGGTTCCTGACACTGTCCACCTGTTCGTAGAATGCCTCAACATCCTCGTCACTATAATAGGTAGTAGTAATAGGCATACACCTGAATTAGGTTCAACCCAACAGACTGGGCTGCTATCTTCACCAGGATCACTCTCTGTGACACCTGCCAACATCCAACAACTGCATCCGCCAATTCTCTCCACAACAACACCCCAACCCCAGCCCCCATGCTCCTCTACTCCTGAATAATAGAACGTCCATCCATCCGATATTACCTCGCCAGAGCCCGTCCATTTCACCTCACTCACGCACACCGCATCCAAATTCATTCTCTCTGCTTCCTTCTTCAGATTTTCAAACTTTCCGGCTTGATACAAAGTATTCACATTCCACGTGCCTATTCTCCGGCAAAGATCCACTCTTGCAGTAGCGTAGTTTCGACCCACTGGCGCCTGCTGCGCTCGCCCAGATGAGCCGCCGGCAGACGCATGATTACGGTCGGGCAGCACCTGCCGGGCATGACCGCACCACAGTGTCCTCATCCCAGGGGCTCCCGTTAACGCCGTTATCTATTTCTCTTTGTGACACTCTCATTGTTTTTCTTGGTTAAATACGTGGTAGGGGCACCACTCCCTTTCCACGGATTTGGTCCACGACCTTTTATTAGTTATTCGAGGCTACCCTGCATTTCTGCAGGGATCAGATCCGTAGATAGAGAGAGTTTGGCCAGGCATCTGACAGGCGCCATGTTGTCCACCAAGTAAACGGACTCGCTCATAGCTTATATTACGCGGAACAGATGGTTAGACAGTAAACATATTTTATATTAAATCATTATGCTTATTTTGTTACTTCATATTTGTTACATTGGAGTGTCTTGAACACTCCAAGTATGCCAGGAACCAGGACCAGATGAACAAAAATAATGGTGTTCTGTTGCTTGGAATAGTTTAGATTTAGAGGAATCATTTGCTACATATTTACCAACAGTGTACTTCCCACTTAACATAACATTAGACAATACAATTAAAAATAGGGAGAAATGTTCATTTTAGTGACTTGGAGCTGCCTTCATTCTTCCAAAGTACACTGTATGAGGGTTTACTAGTACAGTTTATTGTATTATACAGTACAACTTCAACTGGTATAGTCTAAATACCAGGTTATAGAGATTTATATATTTGTAATGTTATTTTGTTATTTCAGTGCAAGCATATAAAAATATAGGAATAAACTATAAGTACTTCTTACAGGTAAAATTAACAAGAAAAAATGACGTACTGTATATAAGATTACAGTAAGGTACACATATAGGCCTATATATAAAAGAAATAGTCCCTCTGGGCTTGGTGCTTCTATTCACTGATTAACTTATCCTTAATTAAGTATACAATAATTTATAAAGCTATGTAAAAGAATATAAAAACTTGAAAGAAAGGTATTGTAAATGGTGGCACTGTGCTAAACGAGTTATTATTTGGGCTCCAATGTTGTGTTATGACTTTAATTGCCCAAAGTGGCCTCCTCTATTTATCTCTTGGGAACCAGTGCATTGTTTTGTCATTTCTGGGCATTTTTTACTATGGCTATAGGGAGACTGACGGAGATGTTGGGTAACAACATGGCGCCTGTGTGTCACGTGACTCCGCTCAACTAATCAACAACCAGCGTTACCAGCTCGACTGAAACCTGCCTGGCCAAACTCTCTCTATCTACGGCTCAGGCAAGGATTCCCTCGATCCGCCACCTGGGGTACGCGCCTGGTAGGAGTTTCCATTCCCCCAGTTAATAATAGTCGTGTCAAATATCAAGGCTTTCATTATCACTCACGTGATAGCAACCTTGTAATATTCTGAATACTTTTAATAATAGCCTGTTGTATTGAATATAGTGAACACGTGCTGTTTGGTAATTTACTATGAATCCCTCGGTATTTCATCTGTTTCTGGGTAACAAAAAGGTTTATTTTGGCAGATAATACTTGTGAACTTAGGCCAGGGAGATTGCGTCTGACACCGACAAGCTTGTCAACTGTATTTTGTTTTCCATTAATTAGAGACTGACGTTGACTCTAGTCTTATTAGCTGTATCGAGGTCCACCAAACACTGAAGTATGTAGTAGCGCTTTATTGAATAAATGCTTCGACCTGAAACCAAACAGACAGTAGAATCTAATAATGATGTACAAAAAATACAAACAACAAATCAAACTGAAACCCGAATATAACATACTATAGTGTTCAATTTATAATCACACATTCGCAACCACTTAATAATTAACAAATATATAAAAGTAAACAATATCACAAAACACTCTTGTACATTAATGTAATGAAAAATAATTACCAATAAATCATATTACACACGATGCATATAAAATATCTGTGCAAGTAAATATCAAAGAACACTTATAATTAACTCACAATATTAACTCCGCCCGATGGACCACGATGTGTATGCCATAACTGCAGGCATATCTACACCAACCAATGAGCAAAACTTAGTATATGTCTTAAGATACGTAAAATTAATAAGGTGAACAAACACATTGGAGGAGAGGAACACTGAGCCACATGCAGTGATGGTAGCTACGATCAGACAGAGCGTAAAAAGGAGAACTCAAGTTTACACCACTGACAGACACGTCAGCAAAACAAATTAATACCCTCTTGCGCAGATACGAAATGAGTGTGAACATTATCTAATCCGAAACAGAGAACTCAGTCTCAATAAACCAAATAAATGGTATTGGTTGTAAGATTCATATAACTAACAAAATGAAATGTGCTAAGCCTTAAACTAACAAAACACATTCTAAATTAAAGGTACAACTATAAAATATATACATAAGAAATATACATAAATGCATTATACACAAAATATCATTACAAATGATACATTAGCCCACATTAGTTTTGATACTCGAAGAGGATTATGAGTTGGTTGAAAACTACTAAACTGGTAATAAACTGGTGTACTGAAGACTGAGTGTGGAAATATTCCCTCTGTAACATGTTGGCAATCCTGATGACTTGATGATGTGTAAGTAAGTTGGTGTAGTCAGTCAGTTATCAAGGCAACGTGTATATAGAGATTCACACTAATATTAACCTTATACCAGAACACAATAAAGACCAATACGGCATCAAATACAACGGTGTAGTAGTGGTAGAGTGTATAATTATGGAAAGTCATACTAATATCAACCTTATACCAGAAGACAATAAAGACTAATACGGCATCAAATACAGTGGTATGAGTATTGTGAAAGTGTTGTATGATGGGAAACACAGGATTTCAGACCTTAACCCTTAACGTCCGGACCGCGGTCATAGACGGCCCCAGGAAGCGGCCGGGTCGTGTCTTACACCCCTGCCATGTGGTGACCGGGCGAGATGAAGCACCGCTATTGCCAATGTCGGCATTTGCGAGCCCAATTTGGCGTGTTATTTTTTACTTGGCTATACTTCACCACCATCCCTACAAATCACCATCGTCAGTCAGTGTGTTACTGACTGTAAACATGGATGGATGTGGATTAGATTTCTCGTGCGTGTCCGATTCTGTGGTGCGCCATGCTTACAACTGAACCGCGTTCAGTTGTCGTCAGAGCCACTCCACCTAAGCGAACGCAGCCGCGCTCACACGAGAAAGTACCCTTCATTCCTCACTTAATTTCTTGGCAACGGAGAGTTGTAGAGAGCTGAGGTTGGTTTTATTGGAAAGAGGAAGAGTTGATGGTGCTAACAAGACCAAATTTAAGTTGTTCAGTATCGTAGTTTAGACGTACAGAGTAAGTGGAATAGAGCGGAGGGGTTAACACACCTTCAATAAAGTTTAATTTTAAGAAATGTTGAAAATGGTTACCAGTTTCTTTATTAACATGTTTGATGAAACCTCAACTATGCATCCCATGTATTACTTGATGGAACTATTGAATATTATACAAAAAAAAGTATTGATTACAATAATGTTACCTAAGTTGTTTTTGTGTTACATTATAATATGAAAAAGTTAATCTTTCCTTTACCTGATCTTATAACACCATGACATACATGAGGATTTTATCTACATCATCCACCCATTTATAATCATGGTAGCATAATAATATTTATAAATAAATATCGGCATATAAAAAAAGTTGTATAAACATTTATAGCTACTATTTTCACTTTAACTCGTATATAATCGTATATTTTTATTGATATGGATATTTTTTTCACGATAAAAGTAATCCTCTATCATTATTCTGTCAGAATATCAAAGTGCCAAGTAGATATTAAACGAAATAAGTGAGGCACCAAGAAAAAACAAACAAAAGCGTACCGCGGAGAAATGCAATGTTTTGGTAAAGCAAAGTTAAGCGTGAACGGAGGTTGTCTGGAGATATTGACCAATCAGAAACGAGCATTCAAAATACAGCTAGGCTCCAATTGCAAGCTAGGATGGGATAGACTATATACACAACTTAAACCTTACATTGCATGTAAACGTGAAAACATTAGACAGTAAATTGTTTGAAATACCCATATATGGATGATTATTATTGACCACGACTGTATGTACATTCGCGGTCAATAATAATCATCCACATATGGATATCTCAAACAATTTACTGTCTAATGTTTTCACGTTCACATTATGATATTATTGTTTTAAGTAGTGTGTAGCTGATTGTATTAAATTAAAAAATGGTAGTTAACCTGTGTGTGTGTGTGTGTTATTGTTTTAAGTAGTGTGTAGCTGCTTGTATTAAATTAAAAGATGGTAGTTAACCTGTGTGTGTGTGTGTATTATTGTTTTAAGTACTGTGTAGCTGCTTGTATTAAATTAAAATATGGTAGTAACCTATTTATTGGAAAGTTTATCATCTAAGGAACAGAGGGAAGCTGTCAAACTCTTACATGAGTTACTCCTATATGGATGATTATATTTGACACCGACTGTACTTTCATATATACATACAGTACCTTATAACTATCAACTTAAAAGCTGTTTGTATCTTGTTAAATCCAGGTATATAAGTATCTTTAGAAAATAATAGAATGTATCATCTAAATTATAATTATGCAATATTCACATTTCTTTACCACAAAATATTATAGAACTAGCTGCTCTGCCGCCCTTCGGGCGGCTAAGAGCCGCTAGCTCCTGCGGAGGGCTGGCGGCCTGCGGCCGCCCTTCCACCGCCCTTCGGGCGGTGGATGCTATACGAAAGAAGCTTATTTGTTTCTTGGCATAGTCAGGAGGAATTAGAAGCCTCCAATTTTCATACACGATCATAGAGTTCTAAATAAACAAAGGATATAATAATACAACACTGATATGTAACAAATGCAAACTCCACTACCACCACTACTACATCAACCACTACCACCTCCACTACTACATCAACCACTACCACCTCCACTACTACATCAACCACCACTACTACTACATCAACCACTACCACCACTACCACTACTACTACCACTATTACCATCACCACTACTACCACTACATCAACCACTACCACCTCCACTACTATCACCACCACCTATTCCCGCACCCCCCAACCCCCCCACCCCAAGCCTGTCCCCTATTCCCGCACCCCCCAAACCCACCCCGTGATTTGATTATTCCAAAGAGAAGAAAAGAATCCTTTCAACAACTGAGACAACTTTAAAGTAATAACGAAAAAAGGCAGAAATTACCTTACCTAGTGTGTGTGTACGGTAGGGGTGTGTGTATGTGTATGTGTGAGTGTATGTTTGTGTGTGTGTGTACGGTGTGTGTATGTGTGTGTGTGTGTGTGTGTACGGTGTGTGTGTGTATGTACAGTATGTGTGTGTGTGTACCCTAGTGTGTGTTGTTTACAGTAGGGGGGATGGGGGGTGCGGGAGTAGGGGGACAGGCTTGGGGGGGTTTAGAGCGGTGCGGGAATATGGGGCATGCTTGGGGTGTGTGGTGGTAGGGGACAGGCTTTTTACCCCCCCCCCCCCCCAGCCTGTCCCCTATTCCAGCACCCCCAACCCCCCCCACCCCAAGCCTGTCCCCTATTCCCGCATATATAGTCTATCTCTCTCACATACAGTCTCTCTCTCTCTCTCTCTCTCTCTCTCTATCTATCTATCTCTATCTATCTATCTATCTATCTATCTATCTCTCACACACACAGTCTCTCTCTCTATCTCTCTCTCACAGTCTAGCTATCTATCTCTACCTCTCACACACACTATATATTTTTCACTCTTTCTCTCTCTCACACACACACACACACACACTATCTCTCACTCAGACACAAATATAACCAAACCCAGTATTACCTCTCTCACACACACACCCTCTCTCTCTCTCTCTCTAAAATTAAAGATAGAGATAGAGAGAGACACAGAGAGAGAGAGAGAGCATGTGAGAGAGAGAGAGAGAGAGAGAGAGAGAGAGAGAGAGAGAGAGAGAGAGAGAGGAGAGAGAGAGAAAGTTGTGCGTGTCACTAATCCAGGGGTTCGAACCCCATCCAAAAAATTTTTTGAAAAACATGAAAAACATTTTTTTTATAGGTCCAAAACACTCCCCAAGTATTAGCGATCACACCCATGTAAAAATTTTCACTCTAGGACGAAGGATCTTGGCGTGCATAGAGGACACACACACACACACACACACAGAATTTCGGCTTTATGTATATAGATAATTTTTCCCACCAAAACATTACTATTAAAAAACCCACGATATGAGTTTTTTAATTAAGGGGGTGCGGGAATAGGGGGACAGGCTTGGGGTGGGTAGAAAGCCTGTCCCCTTACTCCGACACACCCCCCTATACCTCCTCCAAGCCTGTCCTCCCCCTATTCCCTCACCCCCCCAATACCCCCTCCAAGCCTGTCACCTACTCCCGCACCCCCAACCCCCCCCAAGCCTGTCCTCCCCCTATTCCCACACCCTCTTAAAGAGACCCTGTGATATAGTCAGAAAATTGGTAAAAATAAATGAGTCCTTCTAATATTGCCACGACACACACATAAACATACACACAAACATACATAAACACACACACACACAAACACACACACATAAACACACGCACACACGCATAAACACACACACGCACACAAACACACACACACGCATACACACTTTGAAAATTTCACACACATCAATATTACTCTTTTATTTTTGTTGACATTACCAGAAATTAATTTGACTCACCCTGGTGGCTTTTAAATCGAAAAATTCTATACATGCCTTGAAATAAATATTTTGTACATGTTATATTCTATTGCATTTAAATAAATATTCTTATACTTTTATATTCTGTTCATGCTTGAAATAAATATTCTTATACTTTTATATTCCGTTTCCATCATAATATTAGAGCATTACATTTATCTTCCTACACGAGTATAAACTTTTTTTAAATATCAAGAGATGTTTTCGCTGGTTGGTTATAAGTGTGTGTGTGTGTGTGGAATATATTTTACGACAGTTTAACATTTATCACCACTTTTTTTCTGATGGAGTATTCAGGTGTCCCACTTTTGCTGGTTGGTTATAATAGTGTGTGTGAGTGTCTCATGTAGTATCATTTTTTACGACAAGTTTAACATTTATCACCACTTTTTTTCTGATGGAGTATTCAGGCGTCTCACTTTTTTTCTGATGGTGGATTCACAGGTGTACAATATTGCTAATGCAACGTTGCCAACACCAACACATTGGGTTATCAAATAATATCATAAATTGTATCATCATCATCATCATCATCATTGTCGTCGTAGTCGTCGTCGTCATCGTCGTTGTTGTTGTTGTTGTTTTAGTATCATAATTTGTTTATCGAATTGCATTGTATTTTGGTTGTATACAGGGTGATTCAGAAATGCGTGCTGAAAATCCGCAGGTGTATTCCTGGCACATAATTGAATGTAAATTACTCAATAACTATTTTGAAAATTATCAATAGTTTATAAGTTATAGTGCCTTCAAGGTTTGAAAAGTGTGTTTAAATCTAGGGATTGTACCATAATCTTTCAGACACGTGTGAAATTACTTAACTCCCATGAAGGCATTGGAAACACAGTAAAAGTTCCTAAAGAATATGACAAAAGCTGTAGAGTGTACAGTCACAGCAAAATTACCAGGGACGGAGTTTCAGGGATAGTTATCAAGAAATATGTGTCATGGCTGTTCAAACCTTGAAGGCACTATAACTTATAAACTATTGAAAATTTCCAAAATAGTTATTGACTAATTTACATTCAATTATGTGCCAGGAATACACCTGCGGATTTTCAGCACGCATTTCTGAATCACCCTGTATAATGATGATGATGATGATGGGGGATAGTGACAGTGGTATGTATGTATGTATGTATGGACAGTCGGTGTCAATAATAATCATCCACATAAGATGTATGTGTGTGTGAGTGAGTGAGTGACTGTGTGTGTGAGAGAGAGAGAGAGAGAAAGAGAGTGAGTGAGTGACTGTGTGTGTGTAGGTGTGTGCGTGTGAGAGAGAATGAGTGAGTGACTGTGTGTGTGCATGTGTGTGTATTTGTGTGTGTGTGTGTGTGTATGTGTATGTGAATGAGTGAGTGACTGTGTGTGTGTATATATATATATGTATGTGTGTGTGTTCGAGTGTGTGTGTGTGTGTGTAATAATAATAATAATAATAATAATAATAATAATAATAATAATAATAATAATAATGAAGTAAGACTCAGCTTGACCATATAGAAGGCTTTATTCAACAAAGAACACGACTACCTCTAACAAAGGAAAAAGTAGTTTAACATCAGGTAACTAGATACATGTAATACAAATTCTTCCAACTACAGAGATAATAACAAAATACCACAATCTCCCCCACACAGATAAATGCATACACAAACAAAGCAAGGGTAAATCATAACCATATTTACATAATTACCCAGCAACATAAAGCAAAACTTAAAATAACAAAACCTAATAATTAACAATTGTGATTCTTGCATATGAGAAAAAGCATACACATTTAACTTTCAATTTCAAATGTTAAGTCATTCATAGTTATAGGGCATCAAGATTTCATTCATAGGTTAAGCAATCAGGAGCTTTCCTACAGCGCTGTGATCTTCTTAATGAAGGTGGAATATCATGGGAATCTTCTAGCTGACACTTAGGCTCCAAATTAGTCACAAGTTGCTCCTTACAATCGCTACCCTGGTCCACAATATCTCCCTTTATTTGTGAATATACTTGTTCCTGATTATTGTTATCAGCTATTTCATGTATTGTCAGGTCTCTCTCTCTACCTGTAGTACCACCCCTAGGAGCCAGATCCCGAACTGACACTGTAGTCTCTCTACCATCAGGAAAACGAACATGTGCATATTGAGGATTGGCTTCAATGAGTTCCACTTCATCAACCAAAGGATCATACTTTGATTGTCTAACATGACGTCTTAAGAGTACAACTCCATGAGAAGAAGGCCAAGATGGAATAGAACAACCACTAGTTGATCGACGCTGAAAGTTGAACATCCGCTCATGAGGTGTTGTATTCGTTGCTGTTGACAAAAGAGATCGTATAGAATGTAAAGCATCCATAAGAACAAGCTCCCATTGAGTAGCAGGCAAGCGACGAGATTTCAATGCAAGAGTCACGGTCTTCCAGATCACCCCATTGTAACGCTCACACTGACCATTGCCCCGGGGGTTATAAGGTGTAGTTCGACTTGTTGAGATACCTCGACTGTGGAGAAAATCAATTAACTCTTTTGACATGAAAGAAGCCCCCCTGTCAGAGTGTATGAAAGCAGGCATGCCAAATATAGAAAACAGTTGACTGAGGCACAAAATTACAGTCTTTGCAGAAATGTCAGGACACGGGAATGCAAAGGGGAATCTGGAAAACTCATCGATAACAGTGAGTAAGTACCGGTTTGATGAAGATGAAGGTAGTGGTCCTTTAAAATCAATGCTAAGTCTTTCAAATGGACCCATTGCTTTGATCAAATGAGCCTGCTCTGGCTTGTGATATCTTGGTTTGCATTCTGCACAATCAGAACAAGAATTAGTAATCTTTTTAACATCATCTACAGAGAAAGGAAGGTTTTTCGTCCTCACAAAATGTGTCATACGAGTGACCCCAGGATGACAGAGAGATCTGTGTAATGTAACCAAAGTGTCAGAGCTAATGGCAGAACAATATGCTCTGGAGAACGTATCAGCAGGTATGTTATTCTCACCTGGTCGATAAATTATGTCAAAACTATAACATGCAAGCTCAATACGCCATCTCTGGATTTTATCATTCTTTATCTTGCCTGATCGCTTTGAATCAAACATGAAAGCAACTGACCTTTGATCTGTAATCAAAGTGAAATGCCTACCAGTCAGGAAATGTCTCCATTTTCGCAATGCCTCTACAATGGCATATGCTTCCTTCTCCACCGATGAATGCTTTCTTTCACTAGTACTGAGGGTTCTAGAGAAGAACGCTACTGGTCTGCCGGCTTGACTAAGAGTAGCAGCAATAGCTATATCAGAGGCATCAGTTTCCACAACAAAAGGAACAGTTTCATCAATAGCATGAACTATTGATTTTCCTATCTCTACCTTAAGGTCTTTGAAAGCACACTGAGCTCTTTCAGACAATGGGAATGACTTGCTTTGAACAAGAGGAGCAATTTTCTCAGAGAAGCTAGAGATCCACTGAGAATAGTAAGAAAACAAACCAATAGACCTGCGTAATGAAGCATTATCATGAGGTAGTGGAAGTTCTTGAAGTGGGCGCAACCTTTCAAAATCTGGCTTGATAGTACCGTGAGATATAGTATAACCCAAAAGATTTACAGAGGACACTGAAAAAGTACACTTGTCATGATTGATTGTCAAATTAGATTTCTCAGCAGCATCAAGAAATTTCTGCAAATTATGATCATGCTCATCCTTACTTTTACCACAGATTGTTATATCATCTAAATATGCATAGGTGTCAGAGAGAGAATTATCAGAAATAAATTGATCAATTATGTGCTGAAAGCATGCAACTCCGTTAGTAACACCAAAAGGAATCCTACAGAACTGATAGAGTTGTTGATCAGCTTCAAAAGCAGTATAAGGTTTGTCCTCGTCTCTTATAGGAACCTGGTGATAGGCAGACTTCAAGTCAATAGTACTGTAATACTGATATTGTGCTACAGTGTTAACTAACTCATCTATTTTCGGTAGGGGATAGGCATCAAGTTGAGTGAAGCGATTTATAGTCTGTGAATAGTCTATTACCATTCGTTTCTTGTGCCTCTCATTTGTTGTTACCACAACTTGTGCTCGCCATGGGGAGTTACTAGCTTCTATTACCCCCTCCGCAAGCAGTCTTTGTGTCTCTGACCTAATAAACTGTCTGTCCGGTACACTGTATTTCCTAGATTTAGTAGTAATTGGCTTACAGTCTTTAGTGAGATTACTAAATAGAGAAGGAGGTTGAACACCTACACTAGCTAAACCACACACATTCAGAGGAGGTTTACTCCCTCCAAACTCTACATTGACACTCTCATGTTGTTTCATAAAATCCTGGCCTAAAATAACATCACAGCATAGATCAGACAAAACAGATAACCTGACAAATGGATACATAATGCCTTGCAACTCAATATTTACTAAGGTATAGCCAGAAATGTGGGCACTAAGAGAGGTGGAAGCCATAGACACTTTGCCCGAACCAGAGACTACCTGAAAGTGATATTTATCTATGAGCTGCCTGGATATAAAGCTCTCTGAGCTACCTGTGTCAAATAGAGCTTCAGCAACATTGCCATTAACACACACTTTTACAGTTGCTTTAGACAAACTTTTAGTTGATGCAGCAGACATTGCTGCTAATGTAGGAGACTGGAGTGAAGCTGAAGTTCCAGATACAGCTGACCGACACACCTTACTGAAGTGTCCTTTCTTTAAGCACTTATGACATATGGCATCACGTGCTGGACAGTTCCGTCGAGGGTGACGACTATTTCCACAAAAGAAGCACTTCTGTTGTTTTTCTGGTATAGCTGCCAGTTGAGAAGCATCTGCAGATGCTTTTGTCCTATCCTGAGCTTCAACAATATCACCACCAGTAGCAGCAGCACTAAAAACCTGAGTTGTGTAAGACTCTGAACTCTTTTGCGCTTGTTCAAGGGCTCGTGCTTGATCAAATGCAGTCGGAAGATCTAAAGTCTTGTTTTCTAAAAGTCTCTGACGGATTGTATTTGAGCTCAGGCCACTGATAGCCTCCTCTTTGCATTTTTCGGCAGTTACAGCCTGATAATTACAGTCAGTACTAAGTTGCTTCAGGGCTTGTAGAAACTCGTCCAAGGACTCCTCTGCTTGCTGTCTGCGGGTGGCCAGTTGATGCCGAGCATACACCTCATTTTTGGGTTTCACATACAGTTTTTGTAGAACATCGATAGCAGCTGGATAAGTGTTGCAATCAGCAATGTATTCATAAACATTTGGAGCTACGTAGTTGATAAGAACATTCAGCTTATCGGGATTATGTTGATTTATAGCAGTGAGGAAGTTGCTAAATGTTTTATACCAGTGCTTCCATTCTTTAGCTGCATTGCTCGCACTTGGATTCGCTTCAAAACGGTCAGGTCGCAAGAACTTGTCCATGGTTCTCCAGAGACGACCAGCAGAGGATCTTCTTTGTTGAATAAATTGAAGTAAGACTCAGCTTGACCATATAGAAGGCTTTATTCAACAAAGAACACGACTACCTGTAACAAAGGAAAAAGTAGTTTAACATCAGGTAACTAGATACATGTAATACAAATTCTTCCAACTACAGAGATAATAACAAAATACCACAAATAATAATAATAATGATAATATACAAATAGATACATGAAGATGATAATATATACTTTATGGAAGAAACTATAATAGATGAATAATATAATGAGAAATTATAATGATGAATAAACAATGTGATAAGGATAAATATAAAAATGATGTATGAGGAGTTGAATTGACATATGTTTCTTGATGTTATTTTTTGTTAATTATATTTACAATGGAAGGTATAGGACTGTGTTTGTAGCAGTGTGTTGGTGTCCTTATCGGTGTAAGGATGTTGGAGTGTTGGGTGGTGGGAGGCGGTGGTGAGGGGGGGAAGCATCTCACGGGGTCTAGTGTTGTAGCGGTGTGTTGGTGGCCTTATCGGTGTGAGGATGTTGGAGTGTTGGGTGGTGGGAGGTGGTGGTGGGGGGGAAGCATCTCACGGGGTCTAAGAGTGTTGTTCAGCAGTTGTTCGCTGAATCTCTTTATGATATTAAGGTGTGTACTTCCCAGAGAGGTCATATATAAGGTGTTTAAGGCTTCTTTATAGGTGGTATAACAAGTACCCAGTATGATACAGCAGGATCTTTTCTATATCCTCTCAAGTTGTTTTTTTGTGGGTATTATTGATGGCTGGAGACCAACTTGGGGCAGCATATGTTATCTTGGGGAGAACAAACATTTGGTAGATATCTCTCAGTTCACACTTTGGTGTGCCTAGGGATTTGTGTGTGTGTGTGTGTGTGTGTGTGTGTGTGTTTGAGTGTGGGTGGGTGTATATATGTATGTATACAGAAGTCAAAATAACAAAGGAATAAAAAATAATGAATTCATTTTACTAACAATTAAGGGGACAGGCTTGGGGGGTGCGGGAATAGGGGGAGAGGCTTAATTGTGGTGGGTAGAAAGCCTGTCCCCTATTCCCATACACCCATAACCCCCACCACACCCAAGCCTGTCCCCCTACTCCCACACACCCCATAATCTAAACCCCCCCAAGCCTGTCCCCTACTTCTGCACCCCAACCCCCCCCCCCCCCACCTTACATATTGAAAATGCATATGTTGAGAAGGTGTCTGTGTGTGTGTGTGTGTGTTTGCACCTCCCTCCCCCCGTGTGTGTGTGTGTGTCGTGGCACCTTCTCCCCTCCCACTCGTGTATGTGTGTGTGTGTGTCATGGCACCTCCTCTTCTTACACGTGTTCTTGTTGGATTGGTGAACCAATATTTTCCTCCTCCCTCTTTTCTACTGTTGTCATAATATACATTTATTGTAATTATTGTTCTATATAATATTTCCATAAAACTCTCCATAACATTGTCTGCCAGTGTGTTGGAAGGCAGTATAGAGACGACAGACTTAATTAGGGGTGGGTGGGGTTAGGAGGGTGCAGGGTTTTTTAGGATGGGGGGAAGAAAATGAATATATTCCTCTTGGCAACTGGTGAGAACGCAGGCCAGAATCCTTTATATAGCATTGATGTGGGTGTGTGTATTCACTTCTCTCTTCACCTCAACGTGCAACATTCAACATTCAAGTGTTTATTTACATCCATCACCTTACAGGTATAATCTTACTGATATTTATTTGAGGTAAGACACTAACTACTGTAGGACTTGTGACTTGCTTTATGTTATATTCTTACTGATATTTACTTGAGGTAAGACACTACTGTAGGACTTGTGACTTGCTTTATGTTCATTAGTAACACTTGGAGTGCTGGTGTCATCTTTTGTTAGTGAAGATAAAGAAGATTTTAGGACTTTATATCTATGTGGTGTCATCTTTTGTTAGTGAAGATAAAGAAGATTTTAAGACTTTATATCTATAGACTCATGTTGTTGGTCATTAAAGCAGTCAGTGTTGTTACATCAACATATCTTCCCCCAGCCTACAAGGTTGTTATTCTTGTTTGTACAGCCGGGTATCTACTTACTGCTATATAGGTAAACAGGAACATACATACAGCCGGGTATCTACTTACTGCTATATAGGTAAACAGGAACATAGGGGCTTGGGAAAATTATCCAACAATTCCACTGACCCGGGAATCGAACCCCCGTGCTAGGCAAGTGTGCTAACCATTACACCATTATGAAGGAGAATTATTGTCAGTCTCAGAGTCAAGTATAATTGTAGACATTAGTAGAATATTATAATTTCTTGAGATGATAGCCGCTACCTACAAAGAAAAAAATATTTTACATTGTCTAAGTGTTAATACTTTAGAGCAGTGGTTCCCAAACTTTTTCCGGTCGTTACCCACTTTTCATACATGATCCTTGTCCATGGCCCCCCCCACCCCCTACAACCATAACCCGTTAACTGAATAATATGAACATCCTTGCTGATACGTAAGATTCAAGACCAGAAGTTATCATACAGAATACACAGCTTAGGAAGCCTTAGATTAGAATTATGTTGAGTTAAAATTATCTTGCTTCCCTAATACATCCCCATGTCTTGTTTTATGTCAAGAACACAGAATCATATAAAAAAGGACGTATTACTCATGTGTCTGGCAGCAAGGCATTGCACAAACCTGTACTGAACCTGTAAGTTCCCTCCACTGGCTACCTACCCGCTAAACTCCTTTGGTTTTATTTAAGCATAGCCTCAGATTATGGCCCCCTACATTCTTCTATATGGCTCCCAGTTTGGGAACCACTGCTTTAGAGTAATTCGAAGAACTGTAACTCGAGGAATTATAATTGAAATCATTGATGAGGATACTTTTATTTATCTATATTATATTTAGTTACAAACTCTCACTTTCTGACTAAGCAAAGTTGTACACTCGCGGTCAAATATAATCATCCATATAGGGGTAAACCACATAAGAGTTTGACAGCTTCTCTCTGTTCCTTTGATGATAAACTTTCTAATAAATAGGTTAACTACCATGTTTTAATATAATACAAGATACACACTACTAACAACAATAACACACATACACACAGGTTAACAAACATGTTTTAATATAATACAAGAAGATACAAACTACTTAAAACAATAATATCAATTATGTAAACGTTTAAACATTAGACAGTAGATTGTTTGAGATACATAAATGTGGTCCACAAACTAAGATGTTCTCCGTTACAACATATCACTTCATTTAAGGTGGTAATTCGCTTTTGTTACATTGGAGTGCCTTGATTCCTCCAAATTATGCTAGGAAACAGGACCAGAAGAGCAAAAATAATGGTGTTATGTTGCTTGGAATAGTTTGGAGGATTTAGTTGCTCAAGATTTACCAACACAAAATATAGGAGTAACTCACATAAACTTTTGACTGCTTGCCCTGTTCTTTAGCTGATAAACTTTCCAATAAATAGATTAAGTACCATCTTTTAATTTACTACATGCAGCTACGCACTACTTGAAACAATAACATCATACATTTTTTTTTATATGAACGTGACAACTTTAGAGAGTAAATTGTTTAATTAAGATACCCATATGTGGCTGATTATTATTGAGTGTGACTGTATGTTGTAGTGTAACACTCCTACTCTACACACACTTGACATGTTGTTCTCCCTTGGCATCTCTCACCACAATAATTTCTGTGTTGAAGAAGATTTTAGAACTTTATGCCTATGGACTCGTGTTGGTCATTACTTAAGTCTTGTTATATCAATATATCTTCCCCCAGCCTACAAGGTTGTTATCCTTGTTTGTACAGCCGGGTACCTACTTACTGATACTGCTATATAAATGAACAGGAACATAGGGGCTTGGAAAATATTATCCAACAATTCCACTGAGCAGGGAATCGATAATGCTACCATAACCATTACACCAACAACACCACTATAACCATTACACCAACAACACCATTATAACCATTACACCAACAGCACCATTATTTCTGTGTTTCTGTTCCTGTGCAGACTGAACAAATTTTAGGAAATTATATAGTGATATTTCTTGCATGGGGCTCTGTTCTTTTAGCCTTCATGGTGTATGTATCAATTTGTGGTGGAATAATGACAAAAGTTTATCATTACTGGAATAAAATAATATAAGATAATATAAGATAACTTTATTGTCAAGTTGCATACAAAATATACAAAATAAAATTCATATCTGCTTCACTTTATGTTTTCCTTCTTTATTATATACTATCCTCCTCTTCCTTCATTACTTCCCTCCACTCACTCCTTCCTTTGTTCATACCTCTGCTTACTCATGCCTGTACCCTCCTACACTGTTTATTTTCTTCCTCACACGTCCCTCATTCACTAACCTATCTCCTTCCCTCATTATTTCTTCGGCTGTATGTATTTGTTCATGTATCTATCTATCTTCCTACTTCCTACTCAGCTTTCTATCTATCTAGTGTACAAATTATGAGAACATTGCTGGAACTCAGTCGTTAATTAACTACATGCAGTATTATTACAAGACAGCTACAGGTAATTTATCTATAGTATTTCAGTTTTGTTGAGTAATACCAAATTATTAATATATATATATATATATATATATATATATATATATATATATATATATATATATATATATATATATATATATATATATATATATATATATATATATATATATATTATTTTAATTTTTTTCTTTTAATTTACGTAACAGGTAAATCTGCGTCATTCCAGACAGATCAAAGGACCTAGAACACCTTAGGCATCATGTTGTCTTGTCTCCTTACCATCAGTCTTGTGGTACTGGCTTATTCTGAGGTGAGTATGTACTGTACTGTACAGTCAACAGCACTAATAAGTATATAGGTGTACTGTACTGTACAGTCAACAGCACTAATAAGTATATAGGTGTACTGTACTGTACAGTCAACAGCACTAATAAGTATATAGGTGTACTGTACTGTACAGTCAACAGCACTAATAAGTATATAGGTGTACTGTACTGTACAGTCAACAGCACTAATAAGTATATAGGTGTACTGTACTGTACAGTCAACAGCACTAATAAGTATATAGGTGTACTGTACTGTACAGTCAACAGCACTAATAAGTATATAGGTGTACTGTACTGTACAGTCAACAGCACTAATAAGTATATAGGTGTGCTTCCAATACCTATAGAGACAGTAAATAAATACACAATAATATCTCCATTAGAATTATTTCATTGGTGAATTGGACTGTTTAAAGTTTCAACCAAAATTCGTGACTGTACAGTTGCCAAAAAAGGTATTGCGACAAATCTTGATAGAACTTTAACCATAGTAATATCCATAACTATTTGTAGGTAAATCAAACCATTTAATAACTATTGTTTTCATATTCCCATATATTACTTTGAATAGTGAGTAGCTGTGCATATTAAATTAGAAAATGTTGATTAACCTAAATAATGGACAGTTTCCCTGCTAACGAACGAACACATGTTTATATGAATCACTTCTATAATAAAGATCATTATATCAGCTAGTGTTAAGTCTGTAGATATTACATGTTTAAACTCCATTGTTTTTTTAACAGGATAAGAGTGAATCGTGTTCATTTTCCATTATTTACGAACATAATATTTCAAACTACAACAATGATATGACTGCATTAAAGTTTAACTTGATAAAAGTGAAGTAATTTTATTATCTATTTCTTTACGGAAAGAATATTGCAAACGAAAACAAGTTTCATGTAAAATATTGTTGCATCTTTTTACTGATGTAAATTTATCGTTGTCATGTAGTAAATTTTGGTTTATTTTCTGTGATTAAAATGCAACCAAGTTAAATTAGACCAAGTATATACAAACCAAGAAATAATTCTACTATTATTACGTGGTATATTCTAATGACAATATAATGCATGGTTGTAGTAGTGGGTGAGGAATAGTTATGTTATCATCAGATTATAATAATAATAATAATAATAATAATAATAATAATAATAATAATAATAATAATAATAATAATAATAATAGATAGATATAGATAGATAGATAGAGTGTTCTAACAAGAAGAGGAGAGTGGTGATCTTTGCCTAATATTTACTTTCGGTGTCGTTTGACTGAATTTTCGAAGATGCTTTGATTTCACAATGATATTAAAGTTTTAATTAAATGGACATATTACAAACTCTTTTCATATATACTAATGTAAGATTAGGCCGTGTGGGCTAGTCATAAACAGTCTTAGTCTTAAATAATTTAAAACCACGTATAGACTGTGTTTTCAGTTGAGAAATGAATATTAGGTGATTGGTGTGTAGTACTGTATAATTTATAGGAATGTGTTAAACCCCATCAGAGGCCATTATTGATGACACAGACAGCCTCTGGGTATGGCAACACATTCTCCCTTTGGCTCGTAATGACAATGTTATGTGATGGACTGACAACTATCTATCTATCTATAGTTCTGATGCCTCGTTCCTTCCGGGAACTCCCTCCAAGGGGGTGGCCACGGCAGAAGTGTCTCCATCTTTCCCTGTTCCAACACTCCCTCCTTACTTGTTCAAACACTCCTCTGCCCCTTACGCTTCTCTCCTTTACATACTCTTCCAATCTGTTTTGCCATCTAACTGGTGGTCTTCCTCTCACACCACGTCCCACAACTTCACTTCCATACACCTTCTTTACAAACTCTTCACCTTTCATTCTCTCTACATGTCCAAACCACCTCAGTGTATTAAAGCCGTCATCTGGACGTCAATCGGATACGAAGTTCGCTTGGGTTAAACCAAGCCAAAGCAAGCGGAACTGTTCTGGTCGGTCAAAAGGATTCGACGATCCACCAAGATGGACCCTGCTGCCAGCCACTTAAACCAAGACCAACAACGTATCCATCCAAGCTCACCAAAAAGCAGCGATTCGGGGAGCTTGATAGGAGGATAGGAGAAGTATAGCAGTAAATATGGCGGCCATTAAAGATATGACAAGTAAGTTAATAGTATAATAATACATGAATTGTAGGTGCAACAGGCTGTAAAATAGAGCGATAGCAACACAAATAAGGCTTTAAGTATAGCAATGACAGATTAGAGCAGATGTAGAGTTCATATTAGTCTACCATTTCTACTAAAATAGTAATTGTTAAAACCTGGAGAATCACGATAATGATATAAATTATTATTATTTTTTTATTTTTATGTTCTCGTATCTAATTTAACTTATATGAGATTATATGGATTGCTTAGGGGTTATGTGACCCATTCTTGATAATTATGTAATATTATTAAGGTGAAGGGAAGTATTGTACTTTATTGGAAATCAGTTCTTGGTAAAACTATAGAATCATGCCAACTTTTTCTGTTTTTAATCAATCTTAAAATACAGGAATCGACTTTGACTTTCACCGGTTCTGACTTAAACACAGTATCACTGTAGGATATAACAGGTCCACCTTCATGTGTATTTCAAATGTGATTGCAGTAATTATAACTACCGGCACCTAACCAGAGCAACCAATGGCACCTAACCTTGTTAAACTACCATGACCTAATCGGGACATAGCTGGACACTGCTACAGAACAGCAATAAATTCTATAAAATAATTAAGTTAGGTCTAACTAATTCAATAACTTTCTTATCGTTATATAGGGAGAGGTAATTTTTGTACTACATTGCAAATGTAGTTTATTAAGCATGTGTGTTTAATATGTCAAGTACCAGATACTGTATTCCCTTCTTTAACTGTTTCTTACCATGGTAGGTTACTACATTAAATTCTTTACTTCCAGGACTGTGTGTCTGTACTGTGAACGTGCATTCGATGACCCAAATGATGCCTGCAGTTGCATACAGTCCCATTTAGTTGAAGCACAAGTGGAGAGTCTTCCTTCAGTATCGCCCATCTCCTCGACCTCCTTTGCTGAGAGTAGGTTAAAGCTAAAAATACTTTAATCCAGACTTACAGTCATTTGCAAAAATAGATATTCAATATTTAATTCAAGGAAACTTTTTCCTTTACTAACAATGTATGCCCTGATAATTATATGCAATGGTTTAGAGCAGTTCAGTTTCCTTAATTAACAATGGCACTCCTCTTGTTGTCTCATTGATACTAACTAGTACTTTACAAATTTTACTGGTACAATAACCAAGGAAGAGCATAAGGGAGAGAGGAAGCATATCCAAACCACCTCAATGTATTACACTTCACTCTCAACCACACCACACTCATTACCAATTGCTTTCTTACTCATACCACATCTCTCATACACACTCTCATTACTTTTTCCATCCCGACTTGTAAGTCCACATGCACCTCTCAAGTAACTCATTTCCACTGCACCTATTCTAGACTGATGAGCCCTACTCCATGTCCAGGGACTCGTGCCCCCTGGTGTTGTGATGGTTTGGCTCCTATAGCTGCCTTCCTTGACAGCCTTCGGGGGTGGTTGAAGACTGCAACGCACACAACCACACTAGCCAACAACACAACATATACTGTACTCTGAGGGCACTTTGGGAAAGCCCGGTTCAGGCCATGGCCTTCCTCGAGAGCTCGGGGCTGCTCGGCCAGACAGCTTGAGGAACTTCAACAACAACTCCTGCCATAATGGTTGAAGACCTAAAACACAATAGAAGACTTCTCCAATCTTTGGACCATTCTCATTTTTTCACAACCATCATTCCTACATGTGCGCATTTTTCTTTGATTATGTGAGTGCTGAACCAAGTACTGTACCATATGTACAGGATGATTCATATACATATTATAATATTTATTAAATGTGTATTATACGCTGTATATATGCATTTAAGACATAATATACAGAACTTATTTACAGTGTTTAAGAAGCAATAGCAGATCATATGTTCAACTGTAATCTATTTTCATGAATGCAAGCTCGTACTCATTTTACCATGCTAGCAGAAACTTCTTTTGAATAACCCTATATAATGCATATATATTTTTGTACTTTGTGTGATATTGTACCTTAATTTTGTTTGGATAAGAAAATGTATACAGCATTATGTTTGATACTAAGAGTTTATTTTCACGAAATAAAAGCTGCAATCAACACTGTATTGCCTACCTATACTGACCTTGAGTTTACACACACATACAAAATACTTGGCATAATATACAACACATCCATGACATTCAAATAACATAATGGCCATCAAAAACAAATGCATGTAAAAATGTAAAGCCCTCAGATCACTTGCCAGCTCAATATTTGGACACAACAAAGAAACCACAACTACAATATGCAAACAATTACTATATTTGATTAATGATGGATTATGTAAGTCCTGCCTCAGCCTCAAACCTCACTGAGACTATCAACACCCTTCACACCCATACAGAATAGAGCCCTAACGTTAAAGATAATGACAGACTGCACAGCTACCACACCTACAGACCACCAACCTTACTGAGACTCATCTCCAACACCCATACAGAATAGAGCCCTAAAGATAATCACAGGCTGCACACCATAAAACCAAAATCAAGGATCATCTTGACATGATGAGAGGCACACAAACACTTTATTATAGTCCATGAGCTGAGCCTGGAACTTAAGAGAGTACCAAAAAGGTGAATAAATATCATGTGCACTTTCAGCAAGGTGGATGTCTGAAGTGTTGCGAAATGGTTGATGGGCATTCCAGAAATATAGCTAATCAATCACCTTTTTGGCAACCTATCTCTAGCAAGTATAGTAATTTTTTCACCGAAAATCGAGAATAAAGTAATAAAAAATTTGTGTGTAAACAGGCAATCGTTAATGATGTCCAAGAGGAGAGATGGGACCCAGTCGAAATGACAAGTTCTCAAGCACTGGACATGAACCCTAAGACCTTAAGACACTTGTGGTGTCCAGTTGGAGGCTGTTGTTACTCCCGATGGTAAGTCAAGTCCTTGTTACATTATTTATAAGATAGGTGGAGTGGAGGAGACATAGTATATTTTTATTACCTTCTTAATTAACAAACCATACCAGCTTCATGTGTGACCAACTGTACAACTATGTATAGACCTATTATAACTGATACAGAGACCCCAATAAATAATACAGTTTCTACTGGTCTGTAGGTCGAGTTGTCATCATGTGTTGGGTGGCACGTGTGTGAAAGATGATGTACTGGAGGATGCACAATGTGACCTTGTTGCCCCCGGTAATGAATGTCGATGGGGACGTGACTGTTCCTGTTGTATTAGTAAGTATTTAAACTCTCTCTCTCTCTCTCTCTCTCTCTCTCTCTCTCTCTCTCTCTCTCTCTCTCTCTCTCTCTCTCTCTCAAAAATGAATCTTAATATCCTATAACAACATAAGTATCTACATATATTTTAGAATGATATACAAAATCACAATAATTTCACTTCATGAAACTCTTAAGGGGGTGCGGGAATAGGGGGAGAGACTTGGGGGGAGGGGTTAGGAGGGTGCGGGAATAGGGGAGAGACTTGGGGGGAGGGGTTAGGAGGGTGAGGGAGTAGGGGGAGAGACTTGGGGGGAGGGGTTAGGAGGGTGTGGGAGTAGGGGGACAGGACAACTGTAATCATATTCATTACACACCCAATAACAGCAGTGGTAAACAAACAATGGACAACTGTAAACAATGTGATATTAATGTGTTTTCAGAATGTTCAGACCCTAGCAGGTGTATAGACAATGGTGGTACTTGTCAAGTGGATAGGGAATGTCCAGTCAACGCCTACGTCGACATCTTCTCTCCCTGTAGAGCTTGTGCTTGTGTGTGAGTATACAGTCGTGATACATAATCCCTGACCAGAGACGAACGGTATGCAGGCACCACATACACATACACATACCCTGCATGCATTCAAACTCAGCCTCTATAAGTGTACAGCCGTGATACGTAATCCCTGACATATGCAGAGACGAACGGCAAGCACCACATACACACACACACATATACCCTGTATGCATTCGAACTCAGCCTCTATATGTGTACTGGTTGGGGGATATGAGCAATACCAGGCGATTCGAAGCTTTCTGTTCCAAACACTTTACTCAGAAATTATGTATCACAAGTTTAAAATAATCATAATCTCCCTCTGTGTGTGTGTGATACCGTCAGTCTTCACCTTGTTAATATAACAGTATTGTTTCAACATCATCGTAGCCAACCCCATGTCACTGCCCACGTTAATGTGTATAATATGTGTTCCATCATTTGTATCTTTATCGTATTAAGTTAAAAAAACGAACCATTATCATATATTTCTTTTATTTTATGAATATTCTTCGCACACACTATTTCTTCTAGTAATGTGATTCATTCTTTAGTCTTTCTTATAATATAAGTAACTTTAGATTGCTCATGTCTTCCCTCAATGGTTAATTATGTCACACTTTTATTATTTTATATATGTTCTGACACTGGACATAGACTTAATCAAGCCCGTTATCGTGGCCCAGGTCAACTGTTGCTCACACACACACACACACACACACATGTCACAACTTCCGAACTGGTACCCAGCTACAGTGAGAGGGAAGTGAGGGTTATTTCCAAATACTGCAGCTGTTATAGTACCAGCAAAGGTGTTGTACGACATTCGGTGGCCTTATTGTTAGTGCCTCAAACTCAAATGGGAAAAGTTAATATTCTGAGACCTTCACCTGAGAGTATCGATCTCCCAGAACATTAACCACTCAGCCACCTCCCCCAAATTGTCTGCTTTAATGATGTGGGTAATACTTTAAGGGTTTTGGCACCCCTTCGGCCCCAGCCACTAGCTTTTAATTCTTCAACTGTCCCTCATCTCTTTCCATTTCCTTACTGCTTGCTGTCACACTTCTATATCACCTTTTTTTTTCTGGCGCTATATGACGTCACTGTAGAGGCGCTTAATATTAATCCATCAATCCATCCATCTCATACTTGATATTATTCTTGTTGCTGCTCTTTGTACTTTGTCTAGTTTGGTTGGTTAGTATACTGGTCTCGTAATTGTTTACCTACTTAATACAAAGGCTCAGAAGAGTTTTTCTTTCCAATGAAATAATAAGGTTGATGACAACTCCTAATGCCCCAGGAATAGATGGATGGATTATTAGATGATGTCACTATAGCCATCTGGCGGCGTAACAATCACAGTCATATACCGCCCAACATAACATTAAATTATAACCATTTCATAATATGGTCATTTGTATCATTTATAAAATATATACACATATTAGCCAGGCTTCATTATACCAAAATGGAGAGTACATCTGGTTGTCAGTTAGCAAATCCTCCTATGTGTGTGTGTGTGTGTGTGTGTGTGTGCTTACTTCCCTTTAGCAATCTCGAGAATGGACAAATTTGCTCGTACTGTTGCAATTAAAACATAATCTGTTTATATTATATTTATTATTTTTTTTCTTTTGCGTGTGTGGTTCACGTGTTTCAGATGCTGTCAGAAGTGCATCCAAACCTTGGAGTGTACTGACGGTGAAAATGATGATATTGGTCTGTGTACTGGAAATGCGGAGAAACTTCTACTGAATGATCCATTCTACGAGCCTTCTACTCCTCTTAAGTGTGATAATCCCGAGTGTAGTTGTGTCCTAGAATGTGGAGGTACAAAGTGTATAGACAACAATGGAATGTGTATCAAGAAAGGGAAGCCGTGCCCAATGGGATTCAAAGCAGATGGTACTAGTAGAACCTGTGGCTGCAATGATAACGACACTTGTAAATGTTGTCTTCCAGGTAATTGTACTATAGTCTGTTCAAAACTTGTGTTCCGCTGGCCTCTTATGCTTAGATAGTGACAGTATTGATGTACCATGGCTTCAGGTTTATCTTTATATCCTTTACCTAGTTGTTAACCTTGATGGCTTCACATTTATTAGTGGCAGACATAGTCCACCGATACAAGGAGAGAGAGAGAGAGAGAGAGAGAGAAGCGTCTTGTGCTATAGGTGTGTCATCATACCTATTTTACTTTGAACATTGCTTACATCTTTGACAGTAATATATATATATATATATATATATATATATATATATATATATATATATATATATATATATATATATATATATATATATATATATATATATATATATATATATATATCAGTATTGATCAGCTTGAAGTTACTGATTTCTCTATAATATTTTATAAGACTTACTACCTTCTAGTATAAAGAGATATTCTGTTCTAGTCGTACTTTAGAAAAATCCAAATAGCCTTCAATTTGGTCACAACATACTGCACATTTAACAAAATAAAATGAACGTACAACTTTTCGAGGGAAGGAAAAAAACAATGGACATTATTATCATGACTTTATTTGTTAAAATAACACCGATAGTTAATTGTGGCAGAACTTTATAATAATTCCTTCCTACTGACTATGTCAACAAACCAACTTCCTTCTTATACAACACGTGTTTTATGATCATTCCTTCCTACTGACTATGTCAACAAACCAACTTCCTTCTTATACAACACGTGTTTTATGATCATTCCTTCCTACTGACTATGTCAACAAACCAACTTCTTTCTTATACAACACGTGTTTTATGATCATTCCTTCCTACTGACTATGTCAACAAACCAACTTCCTTCTTATACAACACGTGTTTTATGATCATTCCTTCCTACTGACTATGTCAACAAACCAACTTCCTTCTTATACAACACGTGTTTTATGATCATTCCTTCCTACTGACTATGTCAACAAACCAACTTCTTTCTTATACAACACGTGTTTTATGATCATTCCTTCCTACTGACTATGTCAACAAACCAACTTCCTTCTTATACAACACGTGTTTTATGATCATTCCTTCCTACTGACTATGTCAACAAACCAACTTCCTTCTTATACAACACGTGTTTTATGATCATTCCTTCCTACTGACTATGTCAACAAACCAACTTCCTTCTTATACAACACGTGTTTTATGATCACTCCTTCCTACTGACTATGTCAACAAACCAACTTCCTTCTTATACAACACGTGTTTTCCTTCCTGTTATAGTTTTGGAAGAAATATTAAGCTTGGGCTTTCTGACAGCGACAGCCTGTTTAGTTACCACTTAATAAAGTCAAGTTTTGATATTGAGAAAAAGGCTGCCAATTAGAGAGAGAGAACAGGTCGATTTGAAAACAGTTTGTCTGGGAATAAGGCGATTGTTACGGTATAGAGGAGATTGATTGATATATAGATAGATAAATAGTAGTCCATGATGATTTTATAAAGCCTTTCATTTATTCTTATGAACGTAAATAAAGGAGTCATGTGATATCTGTAAATTGTAGCCTACTGCTTCCTTCACTATACGTTATGGACTGAGGTATTAGCCAGTTTTTGGCATACTGTAGTTTAGAGAAATCAGTCGCCCTCTATTTTGCCTACAGCTGGTGGCCTCTAAGGTATAAAATGTGAAGTTACAATAAAGTAGTACAAGTCCCAGTCAAAAATAATCATCCACATATGGGTATTTCAAACAATTTACTGTCTAATGTTTTTATGTTCCCATAATATGATATTATTGTTTTAAGTAGTTTGTAGCTGCTTTTATTAAATTAAAAGATGGTAGTTACCCTATTTAATGGAAAGTTTATCATGTAAGGAACAGAGATAAGTTGTCAAACTCTTATGTAAGTTACCCCTATATGGATATTTATATTTAACCGCGACTATATGTTATTATGCTTAGGGAGGTGTTGTATTGTGTGCGTTGATGAAAGGCAGGCAACTGATCTTAAATATCTTGGCAGGAACAGAGTTCCCAAGAATACAAATAAGAAATCTAATTTGTAAGGAGATTAATTTGTAATTTGTCAGGAGGATTCACTAACGTTAGCTGTTTAACTCGTCGACAAGAGATAGATCTTTCAAGGGGAAAACTACTTTTGTTAAATTGAAGGAATACTCTTCCCTATTAATTATCCCGGGAATTAAGTCACATAAATATATACCAAATAAGACATTGGTTTGTTGACTTTGTTTGGAGGATTCAATAGTCCTCTAAGGTTAACAATAAAAGATTCTACACTTTAAAATTGTTGACACTTCACTGTGACTCGATAATGTCGATGCCAATGGCCCTCTGTATGTACTGTATAATACTTTGTATAATATTATTCATCTCTTTTCAGTTAATGGTCCTCCTCCGAATTGCTAAACTGATGACTGACGGACTACTGAATGTGACGACACTGACTTGCTAAACTGATGACTGACGGACTACTGAATGTGACCACACCGACTTGCTAAACTGATGACTGACGGACTACGGAATGTGACCTCTGCACGGCAATGGATGAATAAGGCACTCGTCTCCCTCCATGATGTAGTACACGAATAGTGTTGAATAATACACTCTATCCTTCCATGATGTAGTACACGGATAGTGTTGAATAACACACTCTATCCTTCCATGATGTAGTACACGGATAGTGTTGAATAATACACTCTATCCTTCCATGATGTAGTACACGGATAGTGTTGAATAACACACTCTATCCTTCCATGATGTAGTACACGGATAGTGTTGAATAACACACTCTATCCTTCCATGATGTAGTACACGGATAGTGTTGAATAACACACTCTATCCTTCCATGATGTAGTACACGGATAGTGTTGAATAACACACTCTATCCTTCCATGATGTAGTACACAGATAGTGTTGAATAATACACTCTATCCTTCCATGATGTAGTACACGAATAGTGTTGAATAACACACTCTATCCTTCCATGATGTAGTACACGGATAGTGTTGAATAACACACTCTATCCTTCCATGATGTAGTACACGGATAGTGTTGAATAACACACTCTATCCTTCCATGATGTAGTACACGGATAGTGTTGAATAACACACTCTATCCTTCCATGATGTAGTACACGGATAGTGTTGAATAATACACTCTATCCTTCCATGATGTAGTACACGGATAGTGTTGAATAACACACTCTATCCTTCCATGATGTAGTACACGGATAGTGTTGAATAACACACTCTATCCTTCCATGATGTAGTACACGGATAGTGTTGAATAATACACTCTATCCTTCCATGATGTAGTACACGAATAGTGTTGAATAATACACTCTATCCTTCCATGATGTAGTACACGGATAGTGTTGAATAACACACTCTATCCTTCCATGATGTAGTACACGAATAGTGTTGAATAACACACTCTATCCTTCCATGATGTAGTACACGGATAGTGTTGAATAACACACTCTATCCTTCCATGATGTAGTGCACGAATAGTGTTGAATAACACACTCTATCCTTCCATGATGTAGTACACGAATAGTGTTGAATAATACACTCTATCCTTCCATGATGTAGTACACGGATAGGGTTGAATAACACATTCTATCCTTCCATGATAATTTTTCTTTATCTTACAAAAATTCACAGCGACTCGTCATTTTTTTCTTCCCCAATACCTGTAACACAAGACATGACAAATTACACCATAATTCATATACCTTTGTCATTGTGTTCAAATTTCAAACACTGAAATGAATTATTAGAGGCTTGTGTTTTAGGTCATATTAGTGGAAGAGGAATCTCTGTATTATTCACCAGAAACAAAGTTAACTTCAAGCACCTGTACCTAATATAAATGTTTCTGAGAGTCAAATAAATTGTTAGATATTAAATAAATAAGTAGATAAAAAGTAGATTATTAAATAAAATAATGGACTGTGACAATATCAGGATCACATTTCCCTTAAAAATGATGCTTAAAAAATAGCTTTTGACAATTAATACTATTAAAAATTCATGAGTTCTATGTAAGCATGGTACATAAATAAAACATATGGATTTAAAGTTGTCTGTTAGTGTGTTATTTCATCAAACCTTAATATTGGGGGGAGAAGTGTTTGAGTGTGAGAGAGGAGGTGTTTGAGTGTGAGAGAGGAGGTGTAGGAGTGTGAGAAAGGAGGTGTAGGAGTGTGAGAGAGAAGGTGTGGGAGTGTGTGAGACTGATGACTACCTTTGTTTACATTACACTTTACTCATCACATTAGGTTTGGTTATACAAGTTCCCTAATCGAAACCATATATATTTAGATAAATTATTGTACTGTCACGAACACTAATAAGTATTCAGGTGTGCTGGCTTCGAATACCTAGAGTCAGTAAATAAATACACAATAATATCACCATTGGAATTGAATCTCGCCTCAACCTTGATGGAGTTAAGACGTTTTCTGGCGCTCTGTCTGTCTTGTTGTTTGTACTGTTTTTTGTGTTGTTTGTGTGTTGTTGTTTATGTGTTGTTGTGTATCTGTTGATAGAATAGACAAACAACCTTGATGGAGTGAAGACGTGTTTCTGACGCTCTGTCTGTCTTGTTGTTTGTACTGTGTTTTGTGTTGTTTCTGTTTGAAAGGTTTGAAAGGTTTGAAAGGTTTATTTAACTCGAAAGGACCCCAAGCGGGGTATATGAGTACAATACAATGTACAACTTTAAAAATACATATATAGTAACCTAATGACATAATTCATATGACAATATAGTGTGTTGGTGCTCCTCTTCAGTTTCTTTTGAAGTGGTCAATAATAATAAAAGTAAACTTAGCTAGATTCAAAAGTATGTTATACTGCTCACTATTGAATAGTTGAGTCATCTTATGCACATTTGGTCGTCTATAATAATAATGTTTTAGTAATAAAGTTCTATCATTGAGAAAAAATGGACATACAAATAAATAATGATATTCATCCCCTATATCTCCCTGTGAACAGAGTGTACATTTACGATCATCCACATTTACATTGTTATAACGACCTATTACTAAAGGTAGTTTGTGATTCCCTGTTTTAAATTTACATAAGCTGTATACATATTTCAATGGTAACTTCAACAAATATGTTTGTAGCTGTCATACATCTGTAATTTAAACAAGAAGAGTGATTATTTATTTCTTCCATCCATTTTTGATGAAATATGTCACTCGATCGTAATTTATATGCTTGTTTTAACCACGTGTCATTTACATTTGTAGCATCAATAAATAAATAACTCATTCCACTGCCATCTAATAGTTGTTTAGCTTTACTCAACCATGGGGACTTAAACATGTCTAGGTCATACAGTACTTTTAACATCTTATATAAAATTGTAGATATTTTGGAACTTTCACCAGTTGCTAGTTTATACCAAAAGTTAACAAATCTATTATCTATGTGCTCCTCAATAGTTTTAACACCTAATTCACCATACACCATACATGAACTGGTTGATTTGTGCAACTTTAGTAATCGTTTCCAAAAATTATTACATGTGACTTGTAGCTGTTGACAGTTTTCATATCCCCAAATTTCACATCCATAGAGCATGATCGGTAATATTAGTTTTTCATATAATTCCACACATAAGTCTAAAGGCAAATTTAATCTAAAGATCTTGTTTAGTAGCCCGTACGTTGCTCTCTTTGCTTGCACTACTTGCTTACGTTTTGCCTTGTGAAATGTCCCATTAAAATTGAATGTGGTACATAAATATGTATAATCATAAACAACATCTTTTTTAGCATCACCAAATTTGAAGGATTTATATCTTCTAACTTTACCTTTGGACAACACAACCACCTTGGTTTTACTGGTGTTAACTTTTAAAGACCATGTAGTATAATATTCATGGCATGCGTCAAGGGCCAACTGTAACTGCCTACAATCTTCAGCCATAATCACTGTGTCATCTGCATACAATAGACAGTATAACTTTATATAGGTGTGAATTTCATCAATGTCAAATACATTTTTAATATTATCATTGACTAGAGAGAGTCCATTATATTTATCACCTACAAAACCATTGAAGTCATTTACAAATATGGCGAACAATAATGGAGACAAATTTTCCCCTTGACGCACCCCAATGTTACAAGGAAAACACGTAGAAGTATCATTATTTACGCGAACACAGGATTTTGCTTTAGTATACAATTTTTTTATAACTACAAATAATTTACCATCAACATGCAAATTTAACATTTTTTGCCAAAGATATGACCTTTCAACTAAATCAAAGACCTTAGAGTAATCAATAAAGGCACAAAACAACTGTTTTTTATTCATAATATAGAAGTTCGTTAAAACATGTAAGGAAAAAATGTGATCAAGTGTACTGTGATCTTTCCGAAATCCTGCCTGCTCGGCTCCCAAAATACCTCTATTTACTAAAAAATTATAAAGTCTAGAGTTAAGTAAAGATGTGAATAGCTTTCCTAAACAGCTTAACAGAGTAATTGCTCTATAATTATCAACATTATCTATGTCACCTTTGTTTTTGTACAATGCTTTATGATACCAACACTCCAGTCGGATGGAATAATACCCGAATTCAATACAATATTATATAACATAACAAAACAAATATTAAGTGTACCAGGGCCATGTTTTAAGAAATCATTCAATATGTTATCAATACCCGTGGCTTTCCATTTTTTAATCTATTTATATGTCTCCTAACTTCGTCCTCAGTAAATGGTTGGTTAAGAAAAGCATTAGTATTGTCTGAATTGATCTCAGTGTCGTTTTGTATAAAATTTACATCATTACCTTTGTTAAGATTTTCAAAATGGGTGGCAAAAGTATCGATTGAAATGTTGCCAACTTTCTGGTTACTCCTCTTCCCTTCGCTGATGATTTTCCAGTATTCACTGGGATTTTCAGACTTTAATTGCCTTAAATTCTTGTGTAAATTCTTTTTGTATGCATATTTCACTTTACGTATGGTTCTTTTGTGCTTTTTAGCCATTTCTTTTAACACATTTACATTTATCGAATTTGATCTCACACGATTTTTTAATTGCATATATTCTCTTTTAAATTGTTTGCACTGTTCATTATACCACGGTTTGTTTCTGTTAACCTTCATAACCATCTTAACAGTAATTTGTTTATACATAGATGTATCTTTAGCTGGCTGTAGCACAATGTCTTTCAATTCATTTACTACTTGATCAATAGATTGCTGATTGACTACCTCTACTGTTGCCACCCTATTTTGGAGACGAAATATTTTTTCACAGTTAACTTTATTAAGATATTCTTGTGCTTAACTCACATCCCACCTGCATCTCGTCACAGTGTTTGTTCTGTTTGACACATTTATATCCAATTCACTAGTAAGATTTTTAGCCGTATACATTTTATCCAGCTTAATAGTAACCTGTATGGGTTTATGTCTATCGGATAATAACAGGTCAAAAGTATCAACTGCAAAGTCAGATATGAGTGAAAGAATGTTTGGTGTACATAAGACATAGTCAATCAAGCTAGCGTCATCACACGTTGCTAATCCTTCGTATTTATTAGTACCTATCCTCCCATTCACAATAACTAAATCATGACACTTACATATTTCAATTAATTTTCTACCATTATTATTTACCGTAGTGTCATTACTGTAACAAGCAATAGGTATATTCAAACTTTCCATTACATCTATGCTACTTTGCATCATGCAATTTTCATTCACATCAATATCAAAATTGCAATCATCCGTCCTGAAAATATCACTAAGCAATCCTGTTCTACTATTAAAATCACCAATTAACATGATTGGTAATTCATACTTCCCTTTTAACATACATATATCTAACGCTAGATCATCAAATAGTTCAGGGTAGTGATACTTTGAGGCTTCATGAGGAAGATATAATGATCCCAATAAAAAGTCACCACGAATCCTCACCCACAGAACAGACTCGCATTGTAGGTCAGTATCGCACACTTGTTTTACATAATGTATTTTGTTTGATACATAAACATTTAATCCATGTATCCCAGGGTAAGGATAATTCCTTTTCTTTGGCAAACTAAGGCACGAAAAACCTTCGATGTCATTTCCTATCCTTATTTTTGTTTCTGATAAGCAAAGAATGTTAAAATTCTTAACATATTTCTCAAATATACCATTATTTATTTTCGAATTAAGTCCACAAATATTGAGATCGCACACCTTCAACTGAATACCTGATTCATCCGAGATTTCGAGACGTCCTGCTAGCTCGGGGTCCGTGTTTCGCTATTTTGAAACCAGGAAGGTCCCCAGTTTCGTTTCGTTCCAGCCGAGCTTGTACAGGTCATCCGGAGTGTCGAATATTTTCTTCGTCTCCTCGCCCCCCTCATTCACCATCGCAAAGATTCTGCCATCAATTGTCCATGTTTTGGTAGTTTGCGGATCTCTTCTTATTTCATATAACATTTTGCTCCTCATTTTTGTTAAGTCTTTGTCTATGTAGATCCCTCTGTTGAGCTTTTTCTTGTTTTTCATTAACTCAATCTTCTTCTCTATCCTTGCGAGTCGGACAATGATGTGTTGTTGTTTGTGTGTTGTTGTGTATCTGTTGATAGAATAGACAAACAACCTTAATGGAGTGAAGACGTGTTTCTGACGCTCTGTCTGTCTTGTGGTTTGTACTGTTTTTTGTGTTGTTTCTGTGTTGTTGTTTGTGTGTTGTTGTTTCTGTTGTGTTCTAGGTGTTGTTTGTCTATTCTATCTCGTTTTGTTGTGTGGTTTTGCTGTTTGTGATATTGTTATTTGTAATTTGTTTGTTTTGTTGTGATTCTGTGTGTGTATGTACAGCCATGGCTGATAGTGCTTGACCACAAGGACTAAAGGAGTGTTGGAGAGCAAGTGAACAGAGTTCGAACAAGTGAATTTTCCAAACCATTCTCAACGTTGAGAGAGGTTTAGAAGACTCACGTTTTCGAACTCTTTTCAGCTGCTCTCCAACACTCCTTGAGTCCTTGTGGTCAAGCACTATCAGCCATGGCTGTACCTTCTCTGCCTCAACCTGGTGTTTCTTCTTTGTATACCAACTACTTGCCCTCGTCCAACCTTCCTGCTTTTGCCCCGAGAAATGCCTATGTTAAGCTCTCCTTCCCTGGGAACCCATCTACAGACACAAAGCTGTGTTGGTTGTCTGATGGCAACAGGGCCTTCCAGCTGCAGCGTGAACTAGCTGAAGTAAAAATGGCTGCTGTCACCTCCCTGTTTGTCTACATCTCTAGGAAGCGTCAGGACATTAGTGATAGAATCATAGCTGGTGAATTTTTGTCTCTGGCTCTCATTCTTGAAGACTCACCCGAGAGGCCTCGTAAGTTCCCCAGCTACATCATCACCCGTTTTCCTATTGATATTGACCCAAAACATGCCAAGGAATACCCTGGTGTGTACTCTGCCCGTCGGTTTTACCAAGATGGTTCCTCCATTAGCCGTATTGATGTTGTCTGGAGTCAACCTGATCCACCTCCAACCGAGATTTCCTTTGATTTCCTTCCCTGTCTTCCACCGTGTGAGGTGAAGAAACATAATAATGACCAGCCTTGGTGCTACAGGTGCTGGTGAGTTGGGCATATCTCCCAGTACTGTTCTGCCAGGCCGAAGTGTGCATGGTGTGCCGAGGAACATGATTCCAAGACGTGTTCTGTCAGGGATGAACGATCACGTCCTGCTGCCTCCACCTCTGAGTCTTCACCTCCTGAGGATACGTCAAGATGGAAGTGTCCACGATGCTTTCAGCCAGGGGTTAGTGTGTGGCATGGATGTACTCGACGTTAGGTCCAGGCTCGTGCGTCTACTATTGCTCCTCCTCCACCACCACCAACACCTCGCCAGACTGCTCCTCCTACCTGCCCTGCCTCGCCTCCGGACCTGGCTCTCCGTAAGTCTGTTGCTACCCTCATGGCACGATGTACGGCCCTCGAGAACCGCTTCTCTGCTCTTGAAGCCAAGATTGATGGGCTGGTTGCCGCTCAGGCTGCCAATGACTCCAAACTGTCCTCCTTGGTCGAGGCTCAGCAGGCCATCATCTCAACTGTCACTACCCTTACTGAAAAGATGGATACTGTTACATCTCGCCTAGAAAAGCTCTTCGAGTCAGTCCCTTCTCCTGGTCCATCACCTTCCTCAGGTCGCCCATCTGCCCCATCTCACCAGACTTCTACCTCCAAATACAAAGTTCGCTAGTGATTGCTGGCTGGATATCATCTCCTGGAATGTATGTGGTATCACCAGTTATGCTAAGCTCACTCAACTTTTCGTTATCATCCCAGTGTTATTTTTCTTCAGGAAGCATTTCCAGGACGGCCACTTGCTGCTGGGCAAGCTCCTCCCCTCTCAGGTTATGTGGCATATGTTCATCTGGTAAGGAATGGTCTCCTGACTTACATACATAGATCCTTGCCACATCACCTTCTCCGTACCTCCTCTGATCCTGACATGACTTTTAGGCTATTTGAGGTTCTATCTGGGAATGGAGTACTTCAATTATATAATGTCTATTCTGCCCCAGCTAGACTCACTCTTGAGGCTCTTCCTTCTCCAACAGTGCGTAGTATGGTGTATATGGGATATTTTAATGCTCGGCATTCTGATTTAGGTGATGGTTCTGGCTCTATTAATCGTAATGGTGTTCGTTTCCTTTCATATATCCGCAAGCATCATTTGACATGCTGGGACACTGGTGGTGCCACTCATCGCCGGGGAGGTACTCTGGATTACATCATCTCGTCTGGCCTGATAACATCTCGGGTCCAGTGCTCCTCAGTGCCAGACTTATTCTCTGATCACATCGCTCTTCGGTTTCATTATTCTATCCCTGCTGGGTCAAGTGATTCAGCCACTCACTTACGTATTACTGTGCCCCCTAAATATTGCCCGACTTACATTTAATTTATGGCCCATGTAATCCCTACATTTGACATATCTACACCTGAGCACCTGTACTCTGATCTTGTATCTGCTACTCATGACTTATATAGGCTATAGTTCTCCCGGCCAAAAATCTAACACTACTACCCACTACCAGACGCTTGATGCACGAATACAGGAGACAAAGGAGGAGGCTGAACGTGAAGGCCTATTATTTCAAGCTAACCAAACTCCTAATCTGCTCCATCGTTACCAGATGTCTATGGATGCTTTAGTTGCCCTGTAAGAGTGTGTTCACACTGAGTCTTGGCAGCGGTTCATGGACAGTATCAACCAGCAAATAAGTGTGGCTTCTATGTGGCACTTAATTCGTCGGATTGTTAAAAAGACGTTGATCACTGCTCGTCATCACACTCCTGCCGACTATGCCAAACAACTTGTCGATGCCTGGTCAGAACAATCTAACCCAGCCAGTCTACCCATCCACATACAAGATATACTCGCTTCCCGTGCTGCTATCCGTCGGCTACGTCTAATGTCTGCTCTGTTGCAAGATGATGACAATGATGCAGAGCAGATAACTGCAGAGGAGTTGCGCCGTGCTCTCTCCCAGGGTAAATATTCTTCCCCTGGTGATAATGGTATTACTTATGCTGTGCTGCCCCTACTTCAACAAGGTCCTGGGAACCCCTTACTTCAACTGTACAATCTTTGTCTTCGTGATGGTTGTGTATAACGAGTCTTGACCAGCAGCACAATAATACCCATCCCTAAGCCCGGCACTGCGAAGTTCTGGCCAATTTCCCTTACTTCCTGTTTTTGTAAGGTTATGGAGAGAATCTTACTTAAGCATCTCATGTACAGGATCGCCTTTCTCCATTGCTTTTTTGGTTTTCTTCCCCAGAGGAGCACACCCCACTACCTAATCGACCTGTACTCTTGCCTTTCCAGGGACAGTGTGATGGTCTTCATTGACCTTCGAAGTGCCTTCGATGTTGCTAATGGAGACGTTATTTTGGATCAACTGGTTGATTTTGGTATAAAGGGTAATCTACTACGGTGGATTCGGGGTTACTTCAGTAACAGGACCTACCGTGTGTTTTTCAGTGGTGCACTCAGTCCTTTGCGCAGTTTTTGTCTTGGTACGTCTCAAGGGGGTGTTCTCAGCATATTTTTATTTAATATTTTGATGCATCGACTGCTTACTTCTCTCCCTGATATTCCTGGTACTACAATTACGTGCTATGCTGATGATATCTGTGTTCATTCTACCTCACCAAGGAATCTCCAGAGGTTTCTTGACTCCTTCTCTGTGACCTCCTCTCACTGTGGCATTATTGTCTCACCAGATAAGAGTAGAATATTCACCTGCCGCCTTCCTCAAGCTCGGCCAGTGTTCACCATTGGAGGGACTGTCATTCCCATGTGTTCCCAATACTGTTACCTGGGTGCACCAGTCAATATTTGGCCAACTGTTCCTGCCAGACCTCAAGACCATCCTATTGTTCAGGACTTGTTGGGTCGTCTCCAGCGCCAACTTACACCACTTCAATAGCTCTCTAACAACTCCTCAGGTATCTCCATCCCAGTAGCCAGGACCATCTATATTGCTTTTATTCGTTCAGTTGTTGATTACCTCTCCCCTGCTCTAATTCCACTTCCCAGGGCTTCTCTTGAAACTTTAGAAAATTTTCAGAATAGAGCAATGAGGATAATTCTCAGCTGTCCAATGTCGACCAGAATAGTGAACATGCAGCATGAGTTGCGTCTTCCCCCATTAGTGGAGAGAATTTATTCTAATGTTACTTGCTTTACTGTCAAGTGCCTCCCTTTCCCATATCTTTCACCCCATTACTCACAGTTAGTCATAACTTCTCTACGACCAAACTACCCGGTCCCTTCCATACTGTTTCCTCTATGCTCCGTAGTCTTAATATAGATATAATGGTTGGAGACATCCCCTCAGGGCCCCCTCCGTGGATGCTACCAACACCTGATGTGAGCTTTACACCTACAGTACTTCCAAGTCGGAACTGCCTTCTCTACAGCGTCAGTTGGCTCTGGAACACATAGAAACAGTGACGTCCTCCATCACAGATCCATACTGCCTCTACACTGATGGCTCATTGCAAATGGATGGTACAGCAGGTTGTGCCATTTTCTCACCTGATATGGAGTCACCTCCAGGGGGCTGAGTTGGCAACTTGGCCGTCGTCTCTGTAACCACTCCAGCTCAACATTGTGTGAACTGTATGCTATTCTGGATGCTGTTAGTCTTGTTTGTCAACGTGGAGTGAATGCTGCCATTTGTTGTGACTCAAACCTGCCCTTCACTCTTCTGTTATTTAGCAGATTTTATCGTTTTTGGCCTTATTACGTCATCATAACTTGACTATCAAATTCTTGTGGGTACCATCCCATGTAGGTTTATATCACAATGGTACAGTTGACAGACTCGCAAAGGAAGCCTGTCATCTGCCTCCTCGTGATGTTGGACGTCCTCTTTCCCTGACATGTTATCTCTCTAGAGTCCGCTCCGCCGCTCTCCTTCCTGTACGGCGACGCAGCATCTCCAACAGCCATTATGAGTTTGTCTGCTGCCACAAATATTCCTACCATCGTCGAGGCCTCATGGTTCGAAGGCACAATGTAGTCTCTGCTCGTTTGAGGCTTGGCTACCAGCCACCATGGCAGGTTGCTGGGATGCAAGGTGAGCCTCCCTTCACTGAGTGTCGCTTGTGTCGAGCGCCTCGTGCTAACACCATAGAGCACTATTGCCTGGCCTGCCCCACTGTCCAACACTAGCTGCCCTGTGGCCTGCCACTTGATGTGGTTTGTCGACACCTGCTGAACCATCAGGTTTTGGAGGAGCTTCTGGTACGCCATCCTCGTTTTGGTGGATTTAAGTAGGCCATGATGTGTTTTCATGATGTGTGTATGTGTGTGTGTGTATGTGTGTATGTGTGTGTGTGTGTATTGGTGTAATTTGATTCTCATGGGTTCTGCCTCCCTTAATGTATGGTTGCATGCCTATGGATTGATGCTACGGGGCAATACATTAAAAATAAATAAAAAAAAAACGTCAAAGAGGAATGTGAGGTTTTCTCCATGTCAAGTATTTGAGAAGTCAACAGTTATCAGGGCCAGCCAAGCTTTCAGAATCAAGCGGGATATCATACTGTAGATATGATATTATACTCTTATGTGATGGAATACACACGAGCTTTTCTTGTTTGTCTATATTATGACATAAAGGATATCGCAGCAGTTCCACACCATAATAATATGCATAGGTAATAAATTGTATTATTTTATCATAATAATTGGGGAAAAGTAGCAAAAATTCCCGTGTTGCTCCTGTTAATCTTCGGAGATCAATTGTTACACAACGCACAAAGCCACCAGTGAATGCTTCATATGGAGCTCACAACTCATGGTTCGGGAATACTCTCTTGGCTAGAATTGACAACACTGTGGTGGCTACCGTCCGTTTACCTACCCTCTCTGACCCCGATTTCCACTGAGGGGGTACAGAAACTTTAGTGTGTGGCTGTACATCCGTGTGCTTGCGTCCGTGCATGTCTGTGCGTGCGTGTGTACGTTGTTACGTGTGCCTGAATTATTATTGATATGTACAGTGCTGGCGGTTAGAAATGGCGCGAGATGACGTGATGTCCGGTGTGCTGCCATTTACCATAATTTCCGTGTGCTACTCTCTGTAGGCTAATATTATATGGGATTGTAGAAAGTAGCGATATCTGGCAACTCTACTCTAAGCTTTGCATGGGAAATTTAAACAATATAACGTGATATAGTGCTTCCTTACACTCTCAGTGGAGGGGATCCTGCAGCTCCTAATTACCCAAGTTTTTTGTGTGTATTGGTTCACTATTCCCTCCAGTTACTAATTAGTATGGGTCCCAAGAAAAGACTCACAGAACCTGACATTGCAGCTATCTGTGCTTCAGCTAAGGACAATAAAACTAACCAAGAAATCTCAGCTAACACAGGATTATCAATAAGAACAGTACAGAGGTGGACAAAAAAATTCTGTGCGGGCGAGAGTGACTCTACCCCACCACCATACAAACCACCAATGCGTAAACGGAAAGTGACTAAGAGGACTTTGAGAGTTATTGGTAGACAGCTGGAGGTCCAACCTCGCATCACAAGCCCCCCCCCCCCAAACGGGAATCGCCTTGACGAGGTGGGGGGGCTTCGTGTCTCTATGACCTGGCGAGCTAGGCTAGAGGGGGCTTTGGCCCCTGCTCTGCCCCAATTTTGGGGAGAGAGGGTTTCCCATGCTGGTAAGGTCGCCAGTGAGAGACCAGACTAAATGGTTCCTATGCAATAGGCTGCCAGTACGGGCCAACAGTGCTGCCCTCCAGAGGGACTGCCTTCTAGGGGCAGTCCTATGTTGGATGGTTGGGTGTCTGGGCCGGGAGATGTTGGGGAAGGGGATCTTAGCACCGTCGTGGGCAAACTTTCGAGCCATTGGGGTGCTTTTTAAAACGAGTGGCCCCGTGGGGGAAGAGGTACCCCGCCTACGGCGACCAGCGCTCGGTCCCCTCATCTGCCCGGTTGTTTGTTGCTCTTGGCTCCTGGGGCCAAACACTATAAATCAATGATATATGGATACATCAAAACCAAAATCTCTCTCTCGAGCGGTGGTCGACCAGGCCCTCGAGACGCCAAAATCTGGTCGTGGTGATGAGCAGAGAGCTCCAAATATGAGTAGACCCAGCAGGTCGGGTGTAGTGTCAGATAACCGTGTTAGTGGTTGTGACACATTGATAATAACGAATGTACAGGCATCACTTTCGTATGGCGCTATCCACTCCATTTTTAAGTGTTTCGGAGTAGTCCTTCGTATCCGAATCACTTATGACTGTGATTGTAGGTCTAATCGATGTTATATTACATTCAAAACAAATGCTGCTGCCAAAGCAGCATTTGAGGCAAATGATTCTCTGACAGTGGGGGATACTCACTGTAAAGTTCAGTTAATGCGGTCTGCCAATGTAGTAGATAGTGATAATGACTACTGTCCTAACCTTTTTGATGACTCTACAGAGAATGTCCCAAAGGAACGTCAGGTTCCAACACCCTTTTGGTTTGTGGCGTATTACAGGGAGGGACGTGGTAACCTTATCCATGCTTCCCGTTATTTGGAGAAAGAAATTGGAGTACTACCAATGGGCCACATAAAGAAATATGGTAAGGGCGTCTTAATCAGAGCCAAAGATCTTACTCAGGCCATGATGCTCCTCAATCTCCCCTGTCCTACTGATAGCATGTTTGAATCTATCAAACCACTCCGAACATTCAATTATAGCAAGGGGCGTATATATAATGAAGACCTATATGAATTTTCAGAAGAGGACATTCTTGCTATGTGCCCAGACAATGTCCAACGAGTAACAAAGATGAAAGGCAGTAAAAATATGATCATCCTCACTTTTTATGGTTCGCATATCCCAGATCGCATTAACATTAACCCCACCTCTTTTGAGGTGAAGCCTTTTGTTGAGCGTCCCTTACAGTGTTTCTGTTGTTATGAGTTTGGTCATGGGAGGAGGAACTGCAACAACCGTTCCCGGTGTGGTAATTGTTCTGCTTCTGATGCACATCTTATTTCTGAATGTCGGTCAGAGAGTTACTGCTTTTACTGCAGAGATGCTCACCCCTTGCGGTCTCGCCAATGTAAGATGTACCTCCTTGAGCAGGATATTCTCCACTTGGCTAATAGCCAATTCATTAGTATTGGTAGTGCCAGACGGCAACTCAACTTCAGGCGACAGAAGGATGGTGGTGTTAAGACATACGCCTCCACCCTTCACCCCAAATCAGTTGTAACATCCTCTCAACCCTCTCAAGAGGCAGCTGCTTTATGCTCCAGTGAGAGCGTTTCTAAGGTTACACTACATAATACCTTCTCTGTTTTGGAAACCTTATCAGACACTCATTCTGCTGACCCTTCAACTAATGACAATTCTGCAACTTTAGCTAAAGGTGTCCATGTGGTAGAGGTTCACGCTGCCACACGCTCTCCAAAAAGGAAACTTAAGTCACCTAAACGGTCACAGAGACGTCTTCATGGTTCCTCTGAGGCACTTGACTCAATAGATGTTCCTCCTTATAAAGCAACCATCTCTGAGGACTCATCCATAGTTTCCTCTCAATGTCACCAGAAGCGTTCTCGTGGCTCTGATGAATCTCTTGATTCAACAGAAGTTCCTCCTCGCAAGTTTTCTTCAGGACTATCAGAGGAGCGTGAAGTTAATGTGGATGCCACTGATGTCGCGACTTCAAAAGATTCAGTTTCTTCTCCGCTAGAACAGCAGAGTGATTCTACCACCTGTATTATGGATGTTGATGTGTCTGCCTGTGTCAGTGATACCACTGCTGCACAGGACAATACCAATGTAAATGCTTCTAAGAATATCCCTGCTCATATACCTTCATCTTTATCAAACATATCAAATGCTTCAGGGACTCGTCAGCGGGTCCCAATTACTACCCCAAGTACTACTCCTCGGGTTCGCTCTTCTAGTGGCCCAGGATTTGACAAAACGTATCGTTTGAGTAGACCCTCAGGTCGAGGTGGTAGTGGGAAGTACCTCGATGAGGCTTCCCAAAAACCAGGACCAAAGTAACACTTTTTAAGGTCCTTCAGTGGAATTGCCGTGGCTTGCGTGCTTCTTGGGAAGAACTTCGCATTCTTCTCTCTAGTTTCTCTCCTGCATGTGTTTCTCTTCAAGAGACAATGCTTGGGGACTACATTCCTGCCAGTCCTCCAGCCTATTTTGCATTTTATTCAAATTCATTTGAAGGGTAGGGTCACCATGGTGGCTCTGCCATCCTAGTTCATCGAGATATTCCATGCACGAGCCTGGAGCTTGACACACCGCTCCAGGCTGTTGCTGTTGAGGTTTTTATGGACCGCCCCTACACTGTGTGCAGTCTATACCTTCCTCCCAGTGTTACAGTAGAGAGGGGTGATCTCACCCGTCTTGTACGGGACCTTCCCTCTCTCTTTATTTTATTGAGTGATTTTAATGGGCGTCATCCTCTGTGGGGTGATAGTTCGATCAACTCCAGGGGTGTTTTATTAGCTTCTTTTATTGAGGATGAGGGATTAGGGGTTTTAAATACGGGAGATGTGACACATTTTAATAGCCCAACTGGGACTTTTACCGCCATTGACATTTCCCTTTGCTCACCCAGTGCTCTGTTAGATTTTACTTGGAGAGTGTTGCCAGATTTATATGGTAGTGACCATTTTCCTATACTTTTAGAAGGTAACAAGTATGAACCTCAGTCTCGTCTTCCTAGGTGGAAATTAGAGAAGGCTGACTGGCAGTTTTTTAGAGAGCTAACTTCTTCGGTCTCTTCAGTAGCCGATTTTGGTAGCTCTGATGAGGCTGTAACATATTTCACTGATGTACTCCACTTTGCCGCTCTCAACTCTATCCCTAAAACTTCTGTCTACTTTCCCAAACGTCCTGTCCCTTGGTGGTCACCAGTCTGCACCACTGCTGTGCGGGAGAAGCGCGCTGCTTTCTCTCACCTTCGTCGCAATCGTGGGGACCCAACTCTTTTAGAGGACTTCCGACGGGCAAGGGGCCGGGCTAGACGAGTTTTAAAAGAGGCACGACGTGCATCTTGGAAGGCCTATGTGTCTTCAATTAATAGTAAAACTCCACTCACTCAAGTGTTCAAGAGAGTCCGTAAGATGGCGGGGAAGTTTTCTCCTAGTTCTCGACCTGTACTTAAGGTCAATGGAGTTCAGATTATGGATAGTTTGACAGTGGCCAATACCATGGTGGAGGCTTTTGCTAGAGTCTCCTGCCGTGACTCTCGACCTCTGGCTGTGAGACATGAGTTAAGAGCCAAGGAGCGTACAGCCCTGAATTTCTCAGGGAATGAGAATGAAAGTTATAACCATATATTCACCCTGAAAGACCTGCATTCTGCTCTCTCTCTCTGTGGGGACACTTCTCCTGGGCCAGACAACATCCCATATGCAATGTTGCGACACTTGGGTGAGGAGGCAATCTCATTTCTCTTAGCTTTATATAATAGAATCTGGGTGGAGGGTGTCTTCCCTTCTGGGTGGAGGGTTGCTACCATCCTTCCTTTCCCCAAGCCAGGCAAAGACTCTAGTGTTGCCCTCAATTACCGACCAATTGCTTTGACCTCGTGTTTATGTAAACTATTTGAGAAGATGGTGAATGTCAGACTGGTATACTTCTTGGAACGGGGTGATTTTCTGTCTCCGTCCCAGTCGGGTTTTCGTAAACATCGTTCCACTACAGATGCTCTGGTCAGGTTGGAAGCTGCTGCATGTGAGGCCTTTGTACGACATCAACACCTTGTCTGTGTATTCTTTGATTTAGAGAAAGCGTATGACACTACATGGCAATATGGCATCCTGCAGCAGCTCCATGTATATGGCCTGCGAGGTCGCCTTCCACGCTTTCTTAAAGAGTTTCTTAGTGGTCACAGTTTTTCTGTAAGGGTTGGTACAGCTCTCTCAGCATCTGTTGCACAGGAGGGGGGCGTCCCTCAGGGAAGCGTCCTCAGTGTCACATTGTTTGCAGTAGCAATTAATGCCATTGCCTCATCCCTTCCGGACGGTATAGCCAACTCGATGTACGTTGATGACCTAGCAGTCTGGTTTGCTGCCTCCCGTATGTCAGTGGCGGAGCGACGCATGCAGCTTGCCCTTGACAGAGTGTCACGTTGGACTGGTTCTCATGGGTTTCGATTTTCTCCTGCCAAGACGGTTGCTATGCACTTCTGCCGCATCCGAGGTGTCCACCCTGAGCCGGAATTATTCATGTATGGTCATCGGATACGCTGTGTCGAGGAGACTCGCTTTTTGGGTCTCCTTTTCGACAAACGTTTGACTTGGGTTCCCCACTTACGTACACTTAAGGTCTCTTGCCTCAAGGCTCTTAATCTGTTGAGGGTTCTGAGCCATACTACCTGGGGGGCTGATCGGGCCACCCTCCTTCGCCTATACCGTGTTTTTATTAGGTCAAAACTTGATTATGGGTGTGAGGTGTACTCCTCTGCCACAGATGTCCGTCTCAGAGTTTTAGACCCTGTTCATAATGCTGGGATACGTCTGGCAACTGGAGCATTCAGGTCATCACCAATTCCCAGTCTCTTGGTGGACGCTAACGAACCACCTCTAGATCTCCGTCGCCAGTCTTCAATGGTTCGTTGTTGGCATCGATTACATCGACTTCCCGACTCCCTTCCTTGCTTGGCGGTGTCATCTGATATCATGTCTAATTATTACCTTTCACATTCTCGTACACCATGGCCCTTTGGCTTCCGGGTCAGGAAGGCTATGGAGGAGATGGGAATTGAAGATTTCCAGATTCGTCCTGTGAGGGTCACCAGGGTGGCTCCATGGCTTCTTCCAGAAGTTTTTCCCTGCACCTGTTTTACAGACAAAAAAGAATCTCTTCCTCCTCCAGTGGCTCGTTCCCTGTTTTTAGAACATGCCTTCACTCACAGGGAGTCCCTCCCTGTGTACACAGATGGGTCAAAGTCTGATGCTGGAGTTGGTTTTGGAGTTGTCTTTCCTGACTTTTGCCGTGGTGGTAGACTTCCTTCTGTCGATTTTCATTGCTGAGCTCTCGGCCATTTTATATGCCATCCAAGTGATTTTTACTCTCCCTCAGCCTTCTTTTACTATTTATAGTGATTCTTGTAGTGCCTTGCAGGCCTTGTGCAATTTTAACTCTCCCCATCCCCTGGTGTTGGCCATCCTTGAGTGGCTTGTCCTCCTGGGTCGTCGTGGCCGCAAAGTCACTTTCTGTTGGGTCCCGGCCCATGTGGGTGTCGATGGTAATGAGCGAGCTGATGCCCTGGCTAAGGCTGTGGTCTCCAATTCTCGGCATCCTGCCGGGCGTCATCCTGTCCCTGCAGTGGACCTTCGACCCTATATAGATGCTGCCGTTCGTTCCTGCTGGCAGGACAGATGGGACGGAGTCGGGGCTAACAAGCTCCGTGACATCCGCCAACGCCTTGGTTTGTGGAGCTACAGCGGCCTGTCCCGCCGGTGGGAGACGGCTCTTGTCCGTCTCCGCATTGGCCACACATTATTGACTCATGGCTTTTTAATGGACAGGATTAACCCTCCCTACTGTGATGATTGTCTGGTCCCTTTGACAGTGAGGCATATTATTGTTGGGTGTCCCAGTTTTGGGGACCTGCGTCGTAGGCACCTCTCCGAGTACCGGGTGGGTGACGTTCTTACAGTCTCTCCCGGGTGCTCGGGGAGGAGGCTTGTAGTGTGGGAGGGAACACCTTCTCCTATGTGGAGGAGGCTGGCCTCCTCCATAAATTGTGATTTTATTATACTTATGGTTTTTAGATAGTTCGATATTATTTAGTCTTGATTCTTTTTTATATATTAGTTAAGTTGACGCGTTCTTTTAGTAATGGTGTATGTTTATAGTTTGTGTGTAATTTAGTTATGATACGTGTCCCTTTCGGGAGTTTGTGATTTTGTTAGTTGAGGATAATAATTTTGTGTTGGGCGGTATATGACCCTAGCTGTTGCGCCGCCAGATGCCTAGTTGCATCAATAAATAAATATTCCGGTAAGATTTTCGTATTATTTCACTGTTATTATCATGATAGGAGTCTGATACAAACTGTGGTAGCTTTGTTAGAGATATTTTTGCTTTACTGAAGAAGTATGTTGGTTTTAAGAGGATGTGTAATAGTTGTCTAGTTCACACATACTGGCTGGCAAATTACATATTGGCAGCATATTGTATCAAAAGATACAGGTGATATATTGGCATGAAAATATATCCTCACCGAAGTTTTAGCCTAGTTTGAATGCACAAAGTAAAGTATATAGACCTCTAACATAGAAGAACTCTGCACCACTGAAATTACTGTATATTCGGTAGACCTGAGGTAAGTTGATTCATGACTGGAATCAATATAAATAATGCTAGATCCAAGTAGTCACTCCTTGGACATATAACCATGACATTGGGCAAGTACAACATAGGATAATATAGGCCTAATTCTAGCTGAAACATAGCATTTTTTTTTTTTTCATATATAGAACTCATCCAGGGTAATTTAGTTATCAAATCACTCTAATAGCAGAAACAGAGTATCCAATCACTCTAATAGCAGAAACAGAGCATTGCTATATTGCATAATAATAGTTGAAATTAATGGTTAAAACAAGGACTAGAGTGTGGCATTATAGTAAAATTTTACCAAAGTAAGAATGTCACACATCCTTAACTAGCTAGGGCTGGGTATACTTACCAGATAAAACTTGGTTCATCTATGACTATAATGGTTAAGTTAGGCTGTATATGTTATGCTATAGGCCCATATTTTTTGCAAATCCATTATCAGGTACAGTACAGTAGACCTAGCCTCTTGATTAAGGAAGCAATCTAGTTCATCACAGTCACCCAAATGTTACTAGGGAGAGAGTTTACATAGTTTGATGAGGGTTACTGGATATTACATAGCCAGTTAACAATATTTTTTATGTTTACAGAATGATGCAGCTTCAGGGAAAGTTGGACTCCTATATCCCGGCTTTTTGAAGGCAGATGACAGAAACCTTCCTCGAGTAGACCTTTTCATGCTCGTTGACTTTTTCCGACGACTACAGCATCCAACTATGAAGCAAGTCAAGTTACAAAGGTACGGTTATGCTTTATTTCATGTTGTTCACCTTTTGTGTCAGTTGGCATGGTTAAATCTGCCCACAGCAATGTACAGTTTGTCACTGTAATTACATTTCCAGTCTGTTTACATATGTAAATACATATAAACCAGTGGTTCTCAAACTGGGTGCCGCGGCACCCTGGGGTGCCACGGACAGCGCCTAGGGGTGCCACAAGATTGCCATGAATTTTGTCTTGGCTAGATCGTTTCAAGGTACATTTGTAAAACAGTTTGTAGCAGTCTGCCTATAATTAACTGTCGGTGTAGGAAGTTACTTGCTCTAATATTTTACTATAAAATATAGGTAGATATTTCCTTTTGCACACTTGTACTACTACTACTACTACTACTGATAGCCTAATAATAATAATAATAATAATAATAATAATAATAATAATAATAATGGCAATAGAATGTAATAGTACTCCTTGCGAAACCAAATTTTCTTTGTTTATACTCGTCGGTCGTCCAGTACGTGATTGAGCTGTACGTGTGTATTCCTTGCTGCTTCTGATATTCTGCAGCTGTATTGAACTTAAACTCACAATGGATAAGTTTGTCATTAAGAAGAGAAAACATGGAGATAGTGGTGAGGGTGAAGAAGGAAACGAAAGTAGAAGTACGAGTGAAAAAGATTTGGCCATTCCAACAGCAAATAAATCAGCTTCCAAAAAAAGCAGGAAAAATCGCTCCTATTTGGATAATTATCTAGATTTGGGATTCTTTTGGTGTGGCGATGAGGTTAATCCTACACCACTGTGTGTTATTTGTGGTGAATAATTAGCTAATGAGGCGATGGTATTAATTAATTAAAGTAATTCAAACAGATACAATTTTATATCAGAAGTTAATTCATGTGAGGAGGGGTGATGGTGAAAAAGGGGTGCCACAGAAAGGATTATATAAATCCAGGGTGCCATCACTGAAAAAAGATTGAGAACCACTGATATAAACACTCATTTTGTTTTAAAACTTGTCAGAATCACATTTGCCATACAATATGAAGTATAACGTCACTGTCGTTTCTAAGTACATATTGGTGCCTTTGGTGGTAGTGTCGACTTATGTCGACAATCTGTTTTAATTGGTTGCCAAGAAACTTAAGATTATTGGATTATTAGTATAGAATATATTATTCTATATAACCTGTTGCTCATTGAAATCTAGTCATGCAACATTGGACAGATTTCAACAATTTTATGCTTATCATCACTCTCATGCCAGATCTGTGTCATGTAAGCCTTCTGATACGTTTCATTTTACAGAGACAGAGACAGAACAATTTTATTATGATAATTCAATTCTAATTTTGTCTGCATTCCACCAGATCAACTGGAGAGGACTATGGAGATGATGCAGTTGGATACGTTCAACTTAAAAGAGCATCAGGCATCTGCGAAGTGACAGCACGCATAACTCCGGAGCACAAAACGACATCAAAACCGTATCGTGTTGTTGCCATTATAAATGAAGAGGAGGAGGAAGTCATTGATGCAGGGTGCTTTGACTGCGCAGCAGCTGCAGGGACATGTAAACATGCTGCAGCCTTTTTGGGATGGCTGGAGAGACGCAGTACCTCTAAGGCAGTCACGTATACAACCTCCTACTGGAACAAAGCGAGGTTGTCAAATGTTAATGTTGAAACAAAGAAGTCAGGGGTTGGATCTTCAAAGCTTCGTAAGCGCAGTTACGATTATCGTAGCGCCATCTTTGTTCGTAAGATGTTCGTAACCGCTAAGAACGTATTTTCAAAGCTTCGTAAGCGAGTTTTCGGCCGCCATTATGCGCCATATTTGTTCGTAGCGCTATGAAGATTGAAAAGCACTCGTAAGGCTCTTAGCAGGTATCGCGTAGTCGATAAACAACACATAAATAGTGAGATTTGAGTTTATTTACAATTGGCGCGGCTGACATAGACGACATAATGGTTGTTGTTATTGTCATTTATCGGTAAATATAAACAAGAGGAGGAGATTCAGCAATAAATAAAGCAGAAATTCTTCATTGCATAGTTCGACCTAATTTAATCCATGTAGTATGAGTCTTTAATCCATATATAGTCCTTTGTATGAAGTGGATATTCTTTAGAATGATAAACTTTGATTTATTGACTTTCTAATGAAAATATTACAAGCACATTAATGTGATGTGTGAGCTGGTAACATTTAAATAACTAGAATTACATACTTACTGATACATACTGGATGTATAAAAGGTTGACCATATTCCAGAATCTAGGGCAAAATTATGTCTCAGAATTAACTATTGCAAATATTATCATGTAAGTTTCAATAACATGTACCGTACATGAACCTTTCTTACCAACTCAATTAATTTTATTGAACAGTATAATTTAATAGATAATTTTCACCTGTTTTCATATAACATAAGACTTGTCTTTTTCTAAAATAAATGTTTTTCAACAGCTAATAACAAATATGTGATTGGTATTGGTTTTTCTTAATGTTTTAATTATAGACTATAAAAAAACATACATTTTATTTACATATGACACCTGTAAAGTTTACAGAAATCCATGATACCTCCCTAGCTATTTGTACTATTAGTTTCCTGCATTATCACAGTTCATTACATTACATATACCTGCGTAAAAACCTGCAAATTTCTGATATTGGAAAGCTGTTTGAACTCATGGTGTGAAGGTGTGAAACAAGGTTATCACATTTTTTTTGTCCATTTATTAATATTCACATACACATCAAAATACACATGTCCTTCAGAGTAATTATATAAGTATAATAATTGTGACTAATCAACAAAATAAAGTAGTAGCTCATATGCAGGTAAATGAAGGTCATCAACAATGAGGATATATAACTTAAAATGAATATATCAAACATTATAATGAATTAATCTGTTCAGGAAAAGCACCAGACCACAAATAACTACCGAAATAATTTAGTACCCAGTCCATCCACCGCTGTTTGCAATAACTTGCTCAAGCCTGTCTGGCATAGAGGCAACTGTGTTATAGATAATTTGCTGATTTTTTCGGAATAGTTCCCATTCGCCCATTGTGTGCTGAAGGAGCTGACCTGAAGTTCTTTCTTGTCCAGGTTCCCACGACCTAACAATGTTGCCCCAGCAGTTTTCAATTGGATTGAAGTCACAGCCCTTGCTGGGCCACTCAAACAAGTCGATATCTTGTTGATCAGCAAACCAACGGCGGATGATTCTTGCAGTGTGGACTGGACAATTATCCTGTGTGAAGTAACAATAATAATACAATTATATATATATATATATATATATATATATATATATATCAAATGATTAATTTGCATATATAGACCTAATAAGGGTATATAAAAATTAAAATATTCACTGACTAGGTTTTTAACAGTAATTGTATAATATGATACATTAGTTTCTCTTCTATAGAATTGCATTATTTTACAAAGCATTAAATTATAAAATTGATCGGGCCTTCATAAGTGTTGTTCTGTATTCACCTGCATGAAAAGAATTCGCTCAGGGTACGGAAGGGCCATAGCTCGAACAGTTGGAACCATCACCTCCTCCAGCAGTTCGAGATATTTTTCAGCATTAAAACGCCCTTCTATTTCAGCAAGTTCTCCGACGCCGTATAAATGAACCCAACCCCACACATTACAGGTCACATGGCCACTTCTGGCTACTTCACAAATGTTCTCACGGGAGTATCTTGTGCCGTTTCGTCGGTAGCAATGGAGCTGACCGTGTGTTGTAGAAGAAAATGTTTTTTCGTCAGTGAATATAACTGTACCCCAGAAATCAAGGTTCTTGTTAACATAAGTTTCTGCAAACCTTAAGCGATTATTACGGTTTCTCTCGTTCAGCTTCTATTTTTCTGCTGGAATTCGGTGAAGTAGTCCTCTCTCTCTCAGTCGTCGTCGCACTGTATCACTCGAAACTTGCAATTGGAGATTGTCCCTAATTGCCATAGCATTCGTAATAGGATGGATTGATGCTTCCTCTACGATTTCATTGTCTTCTGTCTGGGGCGCCTAGGAGGACTACCCCTGTAACACAAAATTTCAAACCCATTGCACATACTTACACACGCATACATACTCATACATGCATACACACACATACATACCCTACAATACGCATACTTACACATACATACATACTCATACTTACAAACACATACATACCCATACAATACACAAACTTACACACATACTCATACATGCATATTCATACTTACAAACACATACATACTCATACATACACATACTAACACAAACATACATACTCATACATACACATACTTACACATATATAGATACCCACACACATACCCACACACACACACACACTTACATACACACACACTGACAAAAATTATTATCCATAGTAACTTTATTACATCTGGGAACTTTTCAATATTGCAGCAGTGATCTTCTGGTGTGTGTGTGTGTGTGTGTGTGTGTGTGTGTGTGCATGTGTGAGGCTGAAGCTGTGGTATGTGTCTGTGTGTGTGTGTGTGTGTCTAACTGTGTGTGTGTGCGTGTGTGTGTGTGTGTCTGTCTGTGTGTGCGTGTGTGTCTGTGTCTGACTTGTGTGTGTGGGTCTGTGGGTGTGTCTGTCTGTGTGTGTGTGGGGGGGGGTGTCTGACTGTGTGTGTGCGTGTGTGTCTGTCTGTGTATGTGTGTGTGCGTGTGCCTTTGCATGTGTGTGTATATACCCAGAATGTACACACACGAAGTACTGTACACACATATAGACTCTCTATCTACCATATACATAGATGAATGAGACGCACATACATCACCACGTACACAAACACACATTTCAAGACCATAATAATCACACAGTATAAAATTTAATAATGGATACTACTCTTTGGAAATACCCATTTATCAGCCGAAACCCCATTCCCTCCACTATGATTGTATGTCATTATCAAACACACATACTTATATATATATATATATATATACATACTGTACATACATACAAAAACATAGTTTATGTACCCAGCACTCCTACATCAAATTTAGGAATGTCAATAACACACACACACTATTTTAAATTATATACATACATGCAAACACATCATAGGCACCCTACACATGCATCACAAACACACTCGAGCCTTCACACAAGCACACGCAGATGCATACAACACACTCAAATAAATCCTTAATATCATACATTATTTCTCTGACTAGCACTGGACAATTTTATGTGTTACTTAGAAATGTGTGTGTGTGTGTGTGTGTGTGTGTGTGAGGCTGAAGCTGTGGTATGTGTGTGTGTGTGTGTGTGTGTGTGAGGCTGAAGCTGTGTGTGTGTGTGTGTGTGTGTGTGTGTGTGTGTGTGTGTGTGTGTGTGTGTGTGTGTGTGTGAGGCGGAAGCTGTGGTATGTGGCTGTGTATGTGTGTGTGTGAGGATGAAGCTGTGTGTGTGTGAGGCTGAAGGTGTGTGTGTGTGTGTGTGTGTGTGTGTGACTGTTGTGTGTATGTGTGTGTCTGTGTGTTTGTGTGTGTGACTGTTGTATGTGTGGCTGTGTGTGTATGTGTGACTGTTGTGTATGTGGCTGTGTATGTATATGTGTGTGTGTATGTGTGACTGTTGTGTGTGTGTGTGTGTGCGTGCGGGCGTGCGTGTGTGTGTGTGTGTGTGTGTGCTGGTATGTGCTTGAGCAGGTTTGTGTCTGTGTTGGCAATATTGAATTTAATTTGATGCTTGTGTTTTTCAATACAATATTACAGGCGTAAATGAAGTATGATTATATGGAAGAATTATATATCTCTTATGTCTCCGTTAATTAAATCGTAATTCTAACAGAGAGATAATGTATTTGTGTTTTCTATCCCATCCCTTTTCTTCCTATTCATTCCTTTTACTTATTTTTCCCTTCCTTCATTTCAATTTCCTTCACTTTCCTTAATTAACCATCCATCTCTTATCATCTGTTTACCTTCCTTCAAAACATCCATATAGTTCTTGCCTTCCCTTCTGTTTCGTCCCCTTCCCTTCCCCACTCCCCCTAACGGGAACCACCTTGACATGGTGGGGGACTTGTGTGTCTCTGAGACCTGGCGAGGTAGACTAGAGGGGGCTCCGACCCCTGCTCTGCCCCGATTACTGGGAGATACGGCTTCACATGCTAGAAAGGTCGCTAGTGAGAGACCAGACTAAATGGTTCCCATCTTTCAGTTCTTCAACTGTCCCTCTTTTCGTTTTATTTCCTTCCTGCTTGCTGTCACACCTCTCTATCACCTTTTTCTGGCGCTATAGGACCTCGATGTTGCGGCGCCTAATATCCATCAATTAAAAAATATATATATTCTCTTTCCTTCCTTTCCCTTTGTCCTGTCCTGTACTACATTTTCTCCCTTCCTTTCCCTGTGTCCTGTCATCGTTTCCTACATTCTCTCCCTCCCTTCCCACATCCCTCCCACGCCACGAACACCACTGCAGTCAACAATAACACCTTCTTGACCTTCCTATTAGAAGCAAATATACGACAATAGGAGAAGTACCAGAGGGACACACACAGCATCACTTTATGGGCACTGAGTGGGTATGTATACTTTTGGTACAGTTGGCTCCACTCCTGCGTTTCTCCCCTCGCGTTGCCAATGTTGGGCCAGTCAGAAATTCGAATCTCGATCCACAAGTTAAAAAAGTTCGAAACATTCATATTATCTTTAGAGTGAAAGATATGAATGTTTCGAATATTTTAACTTGTAAATCGGGATTTCGAATTTTTGACAAGCCCAACATTGGCAAAGACAGGGGGGAAACGCAGGAGTGGAGCCAACTGTACATTGGAGCGCCTTGATTCCTCCAACGTATGCCAGGGAGCAGGACCAGATTAGTAAAAATAATTAATAATTGTGTCCTGTTGCTTGGAGTAGTTTGGAGGAAGAATCAGTTGCTCCAGATTTTGACAATGATTAAACATGATGACAACAATAACAAAACAGTGTAAATAAAGGCCCCCCTGAAAAAAGTCTCAATGGGCACACAAAACAAAAATATATATAATAAGCAAAAATGATATATGTCACCAGCAAACAGAGGACACAACGATACAGGTAAAAAAAAAAAGTAAATAAAATATAAAGGACGAGGGGGGAGGGAGAGGGAGGGAAAGGGGGGACGATAAAGGTAAATACAAATAAACTACATACATAAAATAACGATAAATAAGGACATGGACGGAGTTACGAAACGAGGACAAGGCCACAAATGGGACACACCCGAGGACAAACAAGACACACCCATGGGTATTGTTTGTGGCATCTAGGGGTATTGTTTGTGGCATCTAGGGGTATTGTTTGTGGCATCTAGGGGTATTGTTTGTGGCATCTAGGGGTATTGTTTGTGGCATCTAGGGGTATTGTTTGTGGCATCTAGGGGTATTGTTTGTGGCATCTAGGGGTATTGTTTGTGGCATCTAGGGGTATTGTTTGTGGCATCTAGGGGTATTGTTTGTGGCATCTAGGGGTATTGTTTGTGGCATCTAGGGGTATTGTTTGTGGCATCTAGGGGTATTGTTTGTGGCATCTAGGGGTATTGTTTGTGGCATCTAGGGGTATTGTTTGTGGCATCCAAGGGTATTGTTTGTGATTTAGTAAAATTAACTAGAGGTAAATGAGTCCTTTAAGTCTTGCCACGAAACACCACCTGTATGGAAGGAGCATGTTTGGTGGCCTAGTCAGGAGGAATAAGTAGCCTCCAATTCCCATACACGATCACATGGTCCGTAAACGGGGCATATATTTTCGGAGAGCTAGAGAGCAGATAATTTTTCCAAACTTCAGTATGACAGAAAATAAATTATTATTTAAAATATTATGTGGGGAACTGTTTTGTGTCATAGTTTGGGGAAATCAATAACCCTCTGACATCTGACAAACAAAACTCTTGCCCTTTGTGCTTGCTTGCTTGACCTTTCAAAGTTTGAGAACATTGATCCAGAAAGAGTTTAAAAACATTTAAAGCATCAGTGTTCGTTCGGTATTTTACCTTTATATTTTTTTTCTGGAGTAATAACCTATATATCTAAATGAAGAGACTCTGTTTGTCTGTCATGCTATACAAATTGTCATGTGACCACCTACAGCACCAGGAATTCACACACAGAAAATGTGTGACAGTGATGGGGGACAGAGGATATTTTCGTCACAAAAAACACCCCACTAATTACTTAATTACACATATTTTACTTTTATCGTACGCCACTTGGTTTGTTTACATTCCAACCGCTGGGAAGGAAAAAATATCGTACCGTGCGCAGCACGGGCTTAGTAATATCAAATAGGGAAGGGAAGAAAAGGATTGACTATTGTTCACAAAATGTCTTCAGTACTCACGTACCTAGACGAATGTGAGTAACTCAAAAGATAGGGAAGGAGGGAAAGGTGGAAGGAGGAAGGAAGGGAGGGTCGAAAGAAAGGGGAGGTTGAAAGAAAGGAGGAAGGAAGGAAGGAAAGGGAATAAGAAATATATGAGACCCTTAGTAACACCATTGACCACATCAGGTTTTATGCACAAGTTTAAGTCAATGTATTGTTGTTGAGAGTTATAGTATACAGTTGGAATGATTTAATGGGGTGAACCACACATGCACAAAAGAAAAATCCTTACAATACATACTCCGTTTTGTATTCAGGTTTGGCATAAGTAAATCACCGATAATGTGTATGCGTGATCTCACAACACACACATGAAAGGCGTCCAGAAAAAGCATAAATAACTCATTATAATCGGTCTACCTTAATAAATATAGGATAATAAAAAAAATTGAATACACTGGGGCAAATACCTCAATGCAGTTGTTTTGGTAGACATTATTTTGATTAATGAAGGTAAATATCAGCTTATTTAATTATATTCAGAGGTTTGTTTAACCCCCAAACTCATTAAAAGTAATACAAAATGAACAGAAATGGTCATTACCTTTAATAACAGTGGTGTAAAGTGACGAGGTGGTAGGTGCTTCCACGAAGGGGACAACGAAGAGGAGCCATGATCGATCCCGCGAAATTTCAACCACGAGCGACTCTCCCGTGGGTGACAAATATTTAACGGTACGCTTTCGTACACGAGTGGCCCCCTCCCACCACTAGCAACCCTCTCACACGAAGGTGGAGTTTAACAATCCGGCCGTCAGTGTCCTTCCCAGCTCATTTTACACATATAAGGATGACTATAGAAACCCACCCTAACCTGACTTAAGGGGGGAGTGGGGGGTGACTTTGGTGAAAATTTTAATATCTTATATTTATGATACCTAGGTAGAGCAGTGTATGGGAGAGCTGTCTGCAGTAATATCTACGCTGTCAGACGTGCGCCTGTGCGCCAGCACGCAATTTAACCCCTAAAGACCCATGTGCCACTATTGTGCCGAGGGTGCTTGTGGCGCTGGAGCCTCTAAGCCACTATTGTGCCGAGGGTGCTTGTGGCGCTGGAGCCTCTAAGCCACTATTGTGCCGACGGTGCTTGTGGCGCTGGAGCCTCTAAGCCACTATTGTGCCAGCCCTCTCAGAGCCATGAATTTGGAAGCCTATAAAGTAACTGCATGTTCTAGTCACAGTGTTTCCACGAGCCAATATTTTTTTACCCCAACTCCTCCTCTTGAAACGCCCTAAAACTGGACAAATTACCCTAAATTTCACAATTCCACAATTTTACTGACATATTACGAAACTAAGGCCTTTCAATTATCACAAGTGTTTAATACAAGTGTTAAGTACATAATTTATATCTGATCTATTGAATAACGAGGAATATGATAGTATTATCTGAGGTAAACGATATATTTCACAGAGGTTATTGTACAAAACATATATATATTCTGTGTCGCACATATTGTGAGCTTATAATTATAAAACGCTGACATGGTTTTAAAAAAAAATCCTGCAAAGCAATACAATTATTTTGATAACTGAACAAAACTGTTGAACACATTAGTGTATGCCATGGTTCATATCCGCATTCATCACTTCAATTTGTAATTGAAAACAAAATGTACACTTTTTTAGAATGCATAAATAAAGTCCATACATGAAGACACAATTGAACAACATTTAACTAAATATGTTTTCTGTAAGTAGCATCATTCTTTTAAATAAATATTATAAATTATGAACTAATTGTTCTCTAATTAGTGCCGGTTTAGTATATCTTAACTACCACTATCGCTTCCAAGTTAAACAAATTAATTCAAAACAATATAAGAATAACATATGTGATAATATTATGTCAAAAAAAAATTATTGAATGTTAAATGTGTAGCCTATCTGTACCTTCACCAGTAGGCTATTTATAAATTCCTTATTTATTTCCAGGATTAAATAGAGACTCTGATATGCTAGCCTTCATAAGTAGCCTAACTAGCCTACATTTTGTTGGTTTCACTACATGTTGCATTGCTCTTAACATTCCGAAGAGTTGCTATTAGTCTGTTATCTATATCAAAGGTGTCTGCTGTTAGATTTGTATTCTTTAGATAATAAACCATGTGCATTAGTCCACTAAGAGTTTCATTTTTTAATCTTGACCTTTGGCTAGTTTTAGTTAAGTTCAACTTACTAAAGAAGCGCTCTACAGGTGCATTAGAGAATGGTAATGATAAAAGTGTTGACATCACCACTTTTAGATTTGGGAAGCATGGGTTATTTGCAGCATTTGTTTGGTTACACACAATATTCCAGTACTCAGTACAGGTGAGCTGGCCGGAAAGTTCCTGCAGCAGATGCTGTTTTCTCCACTCTTCATCTGTGAGGTTCTTGTCAGCAAATTTTGAGAGTTGAGGAATATCATCAAAGAGCTTAGACAGAGAAGGTGGTTGAAGGATTGCAGCATTTCGGGGATCAAGGCACTGTAGAGATTTATGTATGGGATCATCAACATAAAACCTACTCTGTATCTGTTTCACAGACTCAATGAGGAATTGTCTACAGGCATGGTAAAATCTGGTCAGTTCTTCATCACTAGCACAACCACTAGCTTTAATTTCACTTACAGTTTCCTTAGCTGATATACCTATATATGTCTTCTCATCAGGAACCATACTCGCAGAGAACAAAGGATGATTTGGATGTAGTGCAGAGAGCTCACATCTTTTAACATAAGGCACACTCATGAAATCAGAACAAATGCTTCTGACAAGCATATTAACTTCTTGCTTGAGACAAAAAAAGTTAGGGGTTTCTGACTGAAACTGTGTATTGAAGCTATTAAACCTGGACAGATTATATGCTAGAAATTCCATGTAAGCTAACGTAAATTTACTAGAAAGTTCCTGAACAATTGCATCATTACTGTTTGTTGGGTCAGAAAACGCCAAGTCTGTGAAATATAGCCTAAGTGCATTCCACTGTTCCAGAAGCCGCTTTACACATGCTTCCAAAGACAGCCATCTTGTCTGCCCTGGTGCCAAGATTTTGTGCGGCTCCACCCCAACAAAATTTTGGAACTCCTTCAAAACATCCTGACGCTTTGAACTTAAGCTAAAATGAGTGAAAATGTTCCGACAAAGATCTTCAAGGGATTTTGGGAGCTTAAGGCATGCATATGAAGCACATAGGTGAATGAGATGACAGGAACATTTTACTATGATAATATTAGGCAATTCCTTTTTGAGTAGGGTTGCCACAGAGTGATTGTTGCCCATCATAACATTTGTGGTGTCTGAACAGAAAGATACTACATTATCTAATGGAATTTGCTTCTCTATAAGACAGTGTTTTAAAGCTTCAAATAACCCACATGCTGAGGAATCATGCACTTCTACAAGGTCAAGAAATTGGCTCTTAATTTGATGATTTTCATAATACTGTACAATTACACTCATCTGCTTTGTTGTACTTCGGTCTGTGGTTTCATCTATAATCACTGAAAACAATCTTTCTTTAAGTACGGCACACAAATCATTCAGTAAGTGTTTACCAAATACCTGACGAATTATGTTGGATGTTCTTTGTTTACCTAGGCACACCCTCTTGAGGGATTGCTGATCAGGGAACATGCTTTTCAAGAGCAGAAGCAATGGTTCACATAAGGAAATGGACAGATAATGCTCTGATAAAAAAGCACAAATCTTTAATTCAATTTTTCGGGCTGATTTGTCTAAAGGATCATTGGCTAGAATAAAGGAAGTAAGAGATTTGTTTTGTTTTTGCTGCATAGAAAGGCTCTTGTGCCTTTGGCTTGACGCATGCCTCATTATTTCCGACTTACCACAAGAAATGTCAGTCAAACAAATGGCACAAAAGGCTAAGTCTTTTACAGACGTTGACCTCCTTGACTTTTGTAACCACCCTGAAAACAGTGGTTCTGATGTCCATGCCTCTCGCCATTTTTGTTGATACCCTTTTACTTTCGATACAATGATTTTCTTTCTTGGTGGTGTTGGTGGGGAATCTTGAGAAGTATCAGACATAGTCGATGGTTAGTGTCAGGGAGAATCTCACGAGAGGTGACAGCCTGCAGGAGATAGCCCAAATTAATTGGTGCAGCTAGTTCAGTTGCATAATCACGCAACATAAGTCAAGAGAACTTTGATGATATTGCATGCTAAATATTTCTTATATTTGCCAAATAATTTAGACGGTAAGTAGTTGCCTGTGACATTTACATGGTAGCCTATTCATGAGTATCTAACGTTATCTACATAGCTAAGTAGGAAATTATACGAAACTTGGTTATGTCAGTAGCTTTACTTGGCAGTTAAAGGCAGGTTAACCGTTAATGTAAACAAAAATATTTGGTAAGATTTAATGTAGTGGGCGTACCACTACCGACATACAGCATAACTCGTCTATTAAACATTAACCTAACCAGTCAACTTAACCTAAGTTAACCTGGTATAATGTAATGAGAATACTAAGTTAGGTTAGGTTAATGTTTTATAGATGAGATATGCTGTATATTGGTAGTGGTACTGTACGCCCACTACATTGAATCTTACCAAATATTTTAAAACGTTCCTAACATCCAATGTCAATGTGTACCTAATTTTACATACTAACCTAAACAAACAATTTGCTCTAATACACGCATTTAGGTTGAATACAATAACTAATAGATTAAGTTAGGTTAAAACATAAACACTGCTGTACTGAATCGTGTAAAAAGGTGAGGAAAGTAACTTCTATATTCAATATTTCCCGTCAATATACTGTAGACTTATTGCAAGTTGTAACGCACATGTCTTATAACCTAGGTCGTTAGTGGATAACAGTATGCACGATAAGCTATTGGTAAATAATCTCGAACTCAAATTTACTGTCAGGGGCCTAGCTGCCTAGGATGTACAATTTGCCTAGGCCAGTGGTCTTCAACCTTTATTACCCCATGGCCCACTTTTGGCATTCCAAATTACTCATGGCCCACTGCCGTTCAGAATTAGAATATTATTTTAATTAATTGATAAATAAAACGCAGTAATCTGACACGTACCATAATGGAATAAAACGAACCCGTCCTACACACGTCAAGGCACTGAGCTCTCTCCCCCCGCCCGCTCTCTCTCTCTCATATGTAAAATACAAAATGTATATACATTTTAGTTCTTCACTTTCGGTATTATTTGTATATATTTTTCCCTTTACCAGCTTACCTAGTAGATATCCGTGACCCATCCAAGAACTTGCCCACCAGTCATGGCCCACAGGTTGAAGACCACTGCCCTAGGCCTAATAATACTGTAATAATGCCTCTGTGATTTGATTAAGTAATCACGGTATGTCTAAAAACAGCAAAATATCAATCAAATCTATGTTCTAGCTCAAGCCATACAAATATCAGTAGAAAAGGCTAGATTATTTACCTTAGATTCAAGCAGGTCCTTCGGACTCCTTCCTGAAAGCACTCTACTTATAATTAGATGGTGGGGTCGGATAGACTCCGATCAGCTCAGCTGAGTTTACTAGAGGAAAACGTAGACATGAAATAGGAAACTATACTATTTTTAAATTTTCTTAAAAAATGACAAGATTTTGACATTTTGTGGAGTTGGATGTTTCCTTGGCTAATAAACACCTTATTAAATTACAACTTTTCCATTACCCTAAAATATGAGTGAAATACCCCAAGAAATGCTTGATTACCCTAGATTTTACATATTTTAGCCTTACCCTAAATGTTACCCTAAGGAGGGTCAGAATACCCTAAAATGGGGTATTTTACCCTAAAGTGGAAACACTGTCTAGTCATAGCCATTCAATGGAACCACTGTAAGCCCTCATGCTCAGTGGCCTTGAGAATTTGTCACACTTGCCTTAACTCCACCCAGAAGGGGAGGAGCCTAACATAAAGTCACCACTCCATATCATTCTTGATTTGTGGCTGTACAGGCGTGTCAAATGCATTGGGGTCTTAAGGGGTTAAATGCCCATTACGCTATTTAAATGCCCACCGACATGTGGTCAGCGAGTTTTAGAGACCCTATAGTTCCGTGATTTGCATCCATAATAGTATGGCATAGTACGGTACGGTACTGTATGTGAGAAAGCACAATATTATTTTTTTTACTTTTAATTAAGCATATTTTAATTGCACAACTACTAATTAATATATTTTCACAATAATATACTAATTCCAGGACAATATCTTGATTTTAAAAGGGGTACAAGTAGTTCATCATAAGAGGCATCTTTACTACCCGTTTCCCGTGAACTGACTTTTATGAACTTTGAAATGATAGAACTCAGTGAGTTTTTAAGGTAGATGATTGGTTTTGGTGTCATTCATTTTTATTTTTATTGTTCTTTTATTCTGTCTTCACAGAATATTGAATTTGGAAGTATGAATTTTTTTATGAATATATATTTGGATATTTTCACCAAAAAATCAGACATATTAAAAATATTCAAAGAAAAAAAAAATTGTTCAATGAAAAAAGGAAAAAGATAGTATTTTAGCGTATAAAGCACAAAATAAGATGACAACATTTTATTGAAATCTAAGCAATGGTCTTTGAGATCTATTGTTTTGAAAATAATATAAAATTTCAGAAAAAGCAAATTATTTCAAGAAAATATTCACACACAAAAAAAATATTGAATATACAGAGACCAAACTTACACAAGAAGCTTGATTTTACACAAGCAAAGTACAGTAGAAATTGTATATGATTCCATTGATAAATAGTTTACCCCCCCCCCCCCCACTCTCCCCTTAATCTAACCAAACCTAACCTAGGTGTTGGAATTCGTTCTGTTATATTAAATGCTTCAATAATTCTTTTGTATGGTCTTGAACCTGTTTTCTTTGCCCTCTGGCCATTTCTTCTTTCTTCACTAATTCTTATTTATTTACTTCATGTTTTATCCTTTCTTTTATTTTTAGTTCTTTTACTTTGTCTCATGCCTTCTTTCATCCATGTCTCTCATTCTTTAATTCCTAGTTGTTCTTTTTATAATTATTGTGTCTATCTTCTAAATTTGGTGGTTCCTATATCAAATAAATATCCTACCTAAATTCTCTTTCACTACCTTTTGCTGGTTTACTCACAGACTTTTCCTTCCATTTTCCTTCTCTTCCTCCTCCTGCTTCTCTCCTTTCTTCCTCCTACTGCTTCTAAATTTCTTACCTCTTTATCAAATTATCCTAAGTTTTTATAAGTTATATAAATATTTACTTCATCAAACTAAAACATATAGCTTGATGAACGAACGTATATATTTTTGTCCAACTTCAGGTCATTTAACAAACAAACCACAGTCCAAATTTTAGTCCCACAAATGATAAAGTTAATTTTTTTATATAACAAGGAGAGGAATCGTCCTTCCTCTACATTTAAAATACGCATTGGCTCAACGTAAACGATTTTGCTCACGGTAGGAAAACGAGCCATACTGTAAACCAGTAAATCATAAAATCACTGATGAAAATACAACATTAACCTGTTTCATGTGTGTCTGACTATATGATTACAAGACACAGGCTATGAGAAGAATGTGAAGTATAATGGTCATCAAAAGATATAATGTACAGCCACAATCAAATAACCAACGACACTTTCCTTCCATCATACAAATAAAATAATCAATATCATTTCAAAATATAATCATACAACATCTTACATCAACTCGACCCCCTCATTTATTATTATGAGGTGCTGCAAAATTATACACGTGTTGTTCTTTATTATCAAGATATTTACTACGATGGAAGGAAAGTGTAGGTGGATAGTTGATTGTGGCTGTACATAATGGAGACTCAAGCGAATATTTTAAAATTATTCCTACATTGTTTTTATGTACTCCTTGGACAATTTTTGGATTAATATGTGAGAACCTAAATACTTACAAACCATAAACCCATTAGAGAAACTTGCAACCCATTAACCCATTAGAAACTGCTGTAAATTTGATCATAAGAATCCAGTTCAACCGAGTACTAAAGAAGAAAAACGCTATCATTTCCCAGTGAAAATCAACACAAGATGGAAGATGTTACTATATATTTGTTTACCCGATTCTTACCATGTATGTGTATTCCAACTTTTGCCTGCGTCTGTACCCTGCACCTCCCTCGTAAAACTAAGCACCATTTGAGGTAAGGGGTTGATTAACAAGGTTTCGCTACTCATTCTCCTAGGCCTTTGACCTGAAGAAGAGGTAGCGTAACGTTGTTAATACAACCTTTATACCGAACACGGTGTGCATTTTATAATTAAATATGTTTTTTTTTTTTTTTTTTTTTTTTTTTATACTGTCTTTCATATCTTTTTTTGTTTACTGTCCTTTTTTTTTTTTTTTTTTTTTCAGTCCTTCAATGATAACCCTCGCCTCCGCCCTTGTGTTAATAATATCCTGTATGTACTTAATGGGACTTGATTGTAGTGGCTCTTGCGCGGAACGGAAACATAATTGTAATGTAGGTAAATAACTCCTTTAATATCATCACCCTTGTGCAGTTCACCTTTGTCTTACTTATGTTCACAGTTAAGTATTGGCTTTCTCGTTCCTATACTTCACATTATCATTATCTCCTCCTCCTCCTCCTCCTCCTCCTCCTCTTACTTCTCTTCCTCCTCCTCCTCCCCCTCCAAATATTCTCTCATTTTTTATCCCACTCCCTGTCTGCTTATTTAATTAACATGTTCCTTCTTTCTCCTTCTAATTCTCTCTTTACAATTTGCCCACTTATCCCTTCTCTCTCTCTCTCTCTCTCTCTCTCTCTCTCTCTCAAACCTCAAACTTTAAGATCAATGCACCATTGCAGCAAATAAAGCAAACAGAGCGCTAGGATTCATTAAAAGAAACTTCATATGTAAGAATAAGGATATAATTTTGTCTCTGTACAATAGCATAGTAAGACCTCATATGGAGTATGCGGTGCAATTTTGGGCTCCATATTTGAAAAAGGATATAGACAAACTTGAGGCTGTTCAGCGTAGAGTACCCCCGTAGGGGGGTATTGCCTATAATAATTAATGTGGGCAATACTTACAGGGTTTTGGCGCCCCTTCGGCCCCAGCCATTAGCTTTCAGTTCTTCAACTGTCCCTCTTTTCTTTTCATTTCCTTACTGCTTGCTGTCACACCTCTCTATCACCTTTTTCTGGCGCTATAGGACCTCGATGTTGCGGCGCCTAATATCCATCAATCAATCAATCAGCGTAGAGCAACCAAACTAATTCCATCACTAAGAAATAAACCGTATCCGGAAAGATTAAAAGAACTTAACCTATTCTCCTTGTCAAAAAGAAGAATCAGAGGCCAGCTAATAGAATGTTTCAAAACCCTAAACAACTTTAACAATGTAGACGCCAGTAAACTCTTTAAAGTAAACCACAACAGTACAACTCGAGGCAATGGAATGAAATTAATTGGTGAAAGAGCTAACCTGGACACTAATAAAAACTTTTATACTTACACAATTATAAACGAATGGAATAGCCTACCATCATTAAATAATCAATAGTCTAACCATTAATACATTTAAAAAAAGACTCAACAAACATCTTGTAGAAAATGGTATAGCATAGGAAATAACCTTGTGATGAATATCCCCAATGGTGAATCCGAATGGAAATAAACATTGGATGATGTATGTATATGTATATGTGTACGTATGTGTATGTGTGTATATATATATATATATATATATATATATATATATATATATATATATATATATATATATATATATATATATATATATATATATATATATTCCTCTAATCAAAACACGAAACCTAAACTGAAACAGAGTCACAAGGCTCGTACCTAACAATATATTATTGTGTATTGTGTATTATATATATATATATATATATATATATATATATATATATATATATATATATATATATATATATATATATATATATATATATATATATATATATATATATATATATATATATATGTGTGTGTGTGTGTGTGTGTGTGTGTGTGTGTGTGTGTGTGTGTATATTGTTAGGTACGAGCCGTGTGACTCTGTTTCAGTTTAGGTTTCGTGTTTTGATCAGAGGAATCTAGTGTCTCTATTTTTGTGAACCTATATGAGTTCCAATGTAAGTTTGCCACGTCTAGTGGAGTACATATACTTTCCTTTGTATAAAATGTGTTTTACGATGCTAATGAAATGTAATTACTATGGGGGGTAAAACACATTAGGTTTATTAAGTAGGAAGTTTATAGGAATAACCGGGGAGAATGTATTTGGTGGATACCATTAATTAGATAGGGCAACATTGTATTGGTTTTGGCGCCAACTGTGGCCTATATAAACCCGGGCAGGGCATCTGAAAATCAGACATCAACGTGGAAGGACCACAGCACTACCTCCAGCCTTGGCTTGTGATTCTAGTGGTATGTAAACAGACCTTTTTGAGGGGTTCCAAGGCATAGGGCAGTGAACCACCTTTGACATAGGAGTCAGTAGGCTGTTTTGGATGGGAGTCAGGTCTAGGAATATTATTATTATGATTACTATTGTGTATTGTGTATTATGTTATGTGTTAAGTGCTAGTGCTTAGATGAGTGGCTTTCTGATGTTTCATTATTATTAAGGTTTAGGTTAAGGGATATTTTCTGTGTATTAGTATTAAGGTTTAGGTTAAGGTATTTATTATGTATTGTGTGTTAATTGAATTATTTGTGTTAAAATATATTATGTCCATTATTTAGTCTGATCTTTTAATTCGAACTCTGATAAAGGAACTGTCCACTCTCTGTGAATAGTCACTCATTGGTTTTTATGATTTTTTTTGTTTTCTGTTATGGTATATGGAACGAGGCTTGAGAAATATTGAAACGTAACAATATGTATATATGTGTATGTAATTTCTATTTTTATTACACCATATATATAGATATTTTAATTTTTTGTATTTCATGTTTGTTTCAATTTAAGCTTACTTTCCAACTCTCCTATAAAATTTCCTTGTGGTTGTTTTCTTCCAGCCACAAGGTACTGCTTCTATCATTACTTTCATGTAGGGTGTAATGCCCGAGGGAGAGAGCCTTCTGTTTTACTATCCTTTACTATCCTTCACTAATCATTGATATTATTTTTTTTCCTAACGTTAAGGCCGAATCACCTCGAAGGGACCGCAAGGTCTGTGTGGCCCGTGTATCTATGTGATTCTCTCTCTCTCTCTCTCTCTCTCTCTCTCTCTCTCTCTCTCTCTCTCTCTCTCTCTCTCTCTCTCTCTCTCTCTCTCTCTCTCTCTCTCTCTCTCTTGCTCTCGCTCTCTCTCTCGCTCTCTCTCTCTCGCTCTCTCTCTACCACAAAGTAAGATGCACAACATGTCTTCAGTTAGGTCATAAGAGTAGGTTATGTAACTACTTCAGACAATAGATCCTTGGCGAAGAAGACGTTGCCATTGAACAATGTGGTAAAACTAAGGACTGTCTCTCTATAGAACATATCAATGCCCAGTCTCTTTTGGCAAGCTTCGACGAAATAAAATTACTAATGTATAATCGTAATATAGATGTACTCTGTGTCAGTGAGACATGGCTTGCTTCACAAACACATGATTCACTAATAACAGTACCAGGTTACAATGTATTTCGGCATGACAAGGGCCGTGGAGGTGGAGTTTGTATTTATGCTAAGGATAACTTATGTTCTAAGGTAATTACACCAGATGTTGAGGTCTGTACTGGTATTGAAAACATATGGATCACAGTTCAGTGTAGAAAGTTACCATCAATCATTGTAGGGTGTATTTACAGACATCCAAAAGCCCCTGCTGCCTCATATGATTATTTGTCTGAAGTCTTTAAACACCTCAATTTACGTAAGAAACCCATGTATATTTTTGGTGACCTTAATGACAACCTCCTAGCTAATGATAGTAAACTTAAGAAAATAGTTGATGCTTGCAGACTATTCCAATTAATAAGCAAACCAACTCGTATTACTCCACAGTCAGTCACACTACTCGATGTCATAATTACTAACAATAAAGAAAGCACTGTCTACTATGACTCCCTCCCCAGTACTATTGCAGATCACGACATGATTATCTCGAAGATTAATATCAGTAAACCCAAACGACCAAAAGTAATGAAAACCTTCAGAAGCATGGCAACATACACTAAAGATAACTTATGTGAAGCATTATTAAATAGATTAAACCACTTGAATAACATTACATTAACCGATGACACTAACAAACAGGTAAACATACTCAACACAGTTCTTAATTCCTGTCTAGACCATGTTGCTCCAATGAAAACTAAATATGTAAATAGACCACCTGCCCCTTGGATTAATAAAGAAATAAAAGATAACATGAACCTTAGAGATAATTTACAAAGCAAGTTGAAGTTAGATCGACATAACATACAACTTTACAACAAATATAAAGAGGAAAAGAAACGTATTAAGGACAGGCTTCATGAAGCAAAAAAAACATATTATCACCATAAGTTCCATCAGAGCAAAGGTAACTCAGCACAGATGTGGAGTAATATCAGAGGTATTGTGCCTAACAATAAATTACACAACAATGTCACCACTAACGAAGATATCAAGGATAAGGCAGAGGAGTTTAATAACCTCTTTGCTAATGTAGGAAGGAAAACTTTTGAGAATTGCAAAAATGAACTAACTAACAATAATACTGTGCCAGACAATGTACAAGAATCCCATGATATTGATAATTCAGCCACAGGTAACTTCTTCAGGCCTAAACCAGTTGATGTTGAGACTGTAATCCTAACACTATCCAAATTAAAGGAAACCAAAGCTATAGGCAGCGATGGCATTTCCTTAAACTTCATAAAAGACAGCCTCTCTGTTACAGCTTTTTACCTTACTTGTATATTCAACACTTCAATTGTTACAGGTAAATTTCCCACCCCTTGGAAGCATGCCATTGTTATCCCGATCCTTAAAGGAGGTGATAGTGAGATCAGTTCCAACTACAGACCTATATCTCTCCTCCCAGTAATTTCAAAGGTTTTAGAAAAAAATGTAGCTAAACAACTCTCAGACCACCTAGAAGAGAATACTTTGCTTTCCAACACTCAACATGGCTTTAGACCGAAGTTATCTACGGAAACTGCTCTCACAGTAATATCTGATCATATATATAGTAACCTAGACAATAAGAGAATAACTTTGATAACTTTGTGTGACCTGTCGAAAGCATTTGACAGTGTTAACCACGATATTTTACTGCAGAGATGCCATAAGTTAAGAATAGACCCTTTCTGGATCCAAGATTACCTAACTAATAGAACTCAATCAGTCAGACTAAATAATCATATCTCATCCAAATCTTTGATTACACATGGAGTCCCACAAGACTCTATTCTTGGCCCTATTCTTTTTTCCATATTTGTTAATGATATATCAGAATATGTAAATGATTGTGTATTAGTCCAGTATGCAGACGATACACAGTTTATCCACAGTGACACTATTAATAACGTAGACCAACTAATCACCAGAGCTAAAATAACACTGTCATATGCAAAGACCTATTTCCTAAAAAGTGGCCTTATGTTAAACTCTAAGAAAACACAATTTATATTTATTGGAACACGGCAACTATTATCACACACACAAGACGACATGACCATCAATTTTAACGGAAATGATATACCAACCAGCAAGCATGCAAAAATATTGGGTGTTTACTTGGACAGACACATGACATTCGACGAACACATTCACCAACTCACTAGGAAAGTAATAGGAATTATAATGTTCATAAACAGAGTTAAAGATCTATTTGACAAGGACACCAGAGTGATTGTAGTACATACACTAGTATTAAGTTTAATCAATTACGGTCTCAGAATATGGGGAAACACTAATGAAACCCTCATGCAGCAAGTACAAAAACTACAAAACTTCGCATCCAAAGTTGCTGTTGGGGGTTACAACAGACGTGACCGTGCGACTCCTGTGCTACTACAACTAAAGTGGTTAAAAATGAAAGAGAAAGTTAAATTTGATCAGTGCATGATGGTGTATAAAGTAACCCAGAAATACTATCCTGAGTGGCTGTTAAACTTACCATATGTATCACAGACAAATGACCGCACAACTAGACAAAACACAAACCAATTTGTTCCAAGAGTAAAAACAGACAACGGTACACGTTCATCTCATGTAAGTGGACCACGAACATGGAACAAACTCCCTTCCAAGATAAAAGGATGCACGTCACTCACGAGCTTCAAAAAAGCATTAACAACCTTTGCTATACAAGGTGGCTTGTGCTAAGAAACACTCAAACATCACATACAAGTGCAGTATATTTCATTATGTCTTTTTGTTCTCTCACGCTCACAATTTGTCTGTCTGTCATTGCTAACCTGTTTGTGTATATATATGTATAGTCTCTCTCTCTCTCCCTCTCTCTCTCTCCCTCTCTCTCTCTCTCTCTCTCTCTCTCTCTCTCTCTCTCTCTCTCTCTCTCTCTCTCTCTCTCTCTCTCCACACGTCTTCCTCCCATCTCTCTCTGTCTCTCTCTCTCTCTCTCTCTCTCCACACGTCTTCCTCCCATCTCTCTCTCTCTCTCTCTCTCTCTCTCTCTCTCTCTCTCCCTCTCTCTCATTAACATATCATACCTTGGCTTCTCCACTCTGCTAATCCTTAACACTTGAGCTCACTCTCCTATATAGCACTACACCGGTAGGTTGTGACCTGACCATTTTCACACCTTCCCTCCCCATCCTGCTCCATGTTCCATCCCAACACTCATCATAAAATGTATAATTTAAGACTATTTTAGTGAATGTTAACTACATATGTATCAAATAAAAACTTTTAATATTAAGGTCTAGTATATAAGATCTAGCATAAAATAACAATTACGAACTATGTATCTTTTATAATACTATGTCTCACTATGTATATAATATTTTTAATGAATAAGAGAAAAGCCATTGTACACTAATGGAATAAAGCATTCTGATACTGATTCTCTCTCTCTCTCTCTCTCTCTCTCTCTCTCTCTCTCTCTCTCTCTCTCTCTCTCTCTCTCTCTCTCTCTCTCTCTCTCTCTCCGGATTGCAGCCTTGTGTAAGGAGAATCCCAAGGAGTTTTTTGGTTATGTAAATAGCAGAAAACCAATTAGAAACAAGATAGGCCCATTGCATGATGGGAACGGTGTTTTGCAAAACACTAATGAAAAGATGGCAGACATTCTAAATTCCCATTTCTCATCAGTTTTCACCCGAGAAGATGGGGGTAACATCCCTGAGCCAGGCACTACTCATGAGGGTGTTACCATAGAAAGAGTCCAATGTAGTGAAGCAAAAGTTAGGGAGAGAATAGGTAAATTAAGTGTCAACAAATCTCCCGGTCCTGATGAATTTCTTCCTAGGGTCTTGCGAGAGGTATGTGACCAGGTAACCCCTTACCTGGCTGCTATCTTCAATATATCACTTGAAACAGGAGAGGTCCCATCTGACTGGAAGGAAGCAAATGTGACTCCCATATTTAAAAAGGGAGATCGCCATCTTCCTGGAAACTACCGTCCAATCAGCCTTACATCTGTAGTAGGAAAGGTATTGGAGGGTATAGTTGCAGATAGAATAGTAGATCATCTTGAATCATATAATTTATTGTATGATTCACAGCATGGTTTTAGGCGTCGGCGTTCATGTTTGACCAACTTGATTGAATTTTTCCACGGTATGCTTTCTGAGTATGACCAATGCCGGGCAATAGACATCCTTTATCTGGACTTTCAGAAAGCCTTTGATAAAGTACCTCATCAGAGGCTGATGGCAAAAACCCGTGCACTGGGAATAAGGGGCATGCTTGCTAAATGGATTGAGAATTGGCTAACTGACCGGCGCCAAAGAGTAGTAATCAATGGGGAAGCCTCAAGTTGGGCATCAGTCACAAGTGGGGTTCCTCAAGGTTCAGTTCTAGGTCCGCTACTCTTTATAATCTACATTAATGATATAGATGTGGGCATTGTCAGTCGAATTGCAAAATTTGCTGATGACACCAAGTTAGGGTGTAATGCTTCATCATTTGAAAAGTAGAACAATTACATGAAGACCTAGAGAAAGTAGGAAAGTGGTCTGAACGATGGCAGATGCCATTCAATTTGGACAAGTGTAAAGTGATGCACATAGGCCCAGCCAACCAGAGAGCCAGTTACTCTCTGTTGGGAAGTGAAATTAGTTGTACTGACTTGGAGAAAGACTTAGGTGTACTGATCAGCAGTGACCTCAAATTCTCCAAGCAGTGCCTCGCAGTAGAGAAGAAAGCCCAGAGGCTTCTTGGTTATATAAAGAGGCAATTTAGATTTAGAAACAAAGAGATAGTCCTCACTCTGTACAATTCTTTGGTTCGGCCACATCTGGAATATGCTGTGCAGTTCTGGTCGCCGACTCTCAAGAAAGACATTGCAAGGCTTGAGAGAGTCCAGGCTAGGGCCACCAAACTGATCCCATCAATTAAAAACATGGGCTACCAGAGAAGGCTGCAGGCACTAGGTCAACTAATTGGAGTATTCAAAATCCTTCGTGGATATGAAAACATTGATTATCTGTGCCTGTTTAGCTTAAACACTAATGCAACTAGAAACCATGGATGGAAACTAGACTTGAAACGCTTCCGCCATAATACGTTAGGTAATTTCTTCACATGTAAAATCTGCAACGTCTGGAATCAGCTACCAGCAGAGGTAGTTGATAGTTCCTCAATAGAACAGTTCAAGAAACAGTTAGACAAAGTTCTGCCAAGCCTGGTAGAGTTAAAGTGATTGTTTCCTCCTTTCCTGGACACTAATTTCATAGTCCAGCCTATTTTCCCCCGGGTTAGGTACATTTCCATTTCCATACCCGCAATGCGGGTGGGAGAGGTGGGTGGGGAGAGCCTTCTCTTTACTATACTTTTCTCTCACTATTAGTTAGCAACTACTACTACACCTACGGTACCTCCTTGGTATGGGTCGTAAGACCTTTTGAGGTGCTACTTGTCCTTGTAACTCTCTCTCTCTCTCTCTCTCTCTCTCTCTCTCTCTCTCTCTCTCTCTCTCTCTCTCTCTCTCTCTCTTCTGATTCTCGCGCATGCGCAGTAAGGCCTCAACTACCATAACTACGAGGAAGCCAAACTAGCTGCCATCTTCCACTGCCTACTTCACTGCTTCTTCGAACCCGAACATCCTTCATCGGCTCACTGACGCACCAAATAAAAATGAATGAACACTCCGAGCCACTTGTGTGTGTGGACGAGACTATTCCATCGCTACAGATACCAACGTGGGAGTTCTTGAACGAAACCTATACAAAAATAGAACTGCAAAAACACTGCCGTGAACTCGGTCTCAACAAAATTTGGGTCACCAAAGAAAATCTAATAGAAATGATCCTGAGAAACCACCAAGAACCGTCATCAGATGCTGCTTGACAAGTCACCGAGTCTACTTCAACACAATGCTCACCAAAAGGACAGTCGGACTCCACTCCTGTCCCTCCACTCCCCTCTCCCTCACCTCAGTCTCTTACTTTCTCTCCGCCCACCTCTCCCATGCGTCTATCCCCTCCCAAACTCCCCAACCCCCTTCGCTCTCACTGTTGCTCCCCCCCTCTCTCCCTCAACCCCACCCCTCACCCACAGCCCTCCCTTCCCCTTCCTCTCAACACGACGTTGGTGTTGTACCATCACAACCTGTCATCGACTTAACTACATTACAACTTACACCCAGCCCTACTCTACATTCAGGATTAGTTGCTACCATACAGAACAATGCTACTGCTATAGTCAAGTTGACTTCAGATCTAGGAAAAATAAAAGAAAATTTAGTTACGAAAAATATGGAAATAGAATTACTTAATACTGAAGTGAAAACTGCGTACTCATGCATTGATCAACTCAAACAGAAAATACTTGACCTTGAAAATCAAATAGCAATACATAATCGTCCACACCAGGAGGAAACCACACTTAGTGTCCCACAGAAAACCCTTCTCCTAGGAGATGAAAATTGGACGCAGACCAAGATATCAGATCTAGACAAAAATGTTTCAATTAGAACAATCAAAGACGCTAATATTGACCTTCTTAAATGTTGGGTAACCGAAAAACTAACATGGGCTCCAACTAAATGTATAATTTATTGTGGCCTACATGACATTATAGAAAATAATTCCCCTGAAGTAATACTTGATAACCTTGGCTCTTTAGTTAGTGAACTTAAAGAAAAAAATGTAGAAATGAGTGTCCATATTAATTTTGTCAGCTAGCACCAACCTTGCTATCACAGGATATGCAAGCCAGAATCGGGGACTACAACGAACACTTGAAAAATTAGTGTGAGCTAAATTGTACATCCTTTGTGGAGACGGATCCTTCCTTCAGATTGGGTACAGACGAGGTGGACGACATGTGTTACGACATGGAGAGCAACTCGCCTGGATCCACTTTGAATAGGTTGGGTTTAATCCGCCTATTCAGTACAATTACAAAACAATGTCCTAACATTAAAATATGTAAAAATATAGACACCATTAAGTGGACAACACAAAACAGTAACACTAACCAACAAAACAGAAAGTATCCTGTAACCTTCCAAAACACTAGAAATAACACTCCCATCCAAACAAACAATGATAATCCCAAAACAATAAGGATCTCTGACAGAATAGGGGCACCAAACAACCCACAGATAAATACTTGGGCAGAGGTTGTGCGCCGTAATTCTGCTGCCGGCCACACCCCTACCTCACCAGGTACAAGACAAACAACACACCATAACCCACAATATCCACATCAAACAACAAACACTCATAACAATTTAAATGTACTACACAATACACACATTAATCGCCACAGAGACAACCAATACTCACAACAAACAGCACACACTCATAACAGTTACAACGCACTACACAATACACATAATAATCACCACAACAACGCACTACACAATACACATAATCATCACCACAGAGACAACCAATATTCACAACAATCAACACACACACACAACAGTTACAACGCACTACACAATACACATAATAATCACCACAGAGACAACCATAAATCTTATACTCACAGACAAACCAATAACCGTATGAAGAAACGTGGATGTTACAATTGTGGTGAATTTAATCACACACAAGTTACTTGTAGGTTTGACCATAAGATACAATGTGCTACGTGCCATTCTCTGGGCCATAAGAGCCGTCTATGTAGGATGTACACTAAATAGGAGTATGGCGAAGAAGACCCTGCCGATGGCTCAGTAAAGGGGAAGGACACCCTAGTTATAGAACATATTAATGCTCAATCTCTTTTATCTAGCCTTGACGAAATAAAACTTTTAATGGAAGAGAGAAATATTGACATTTTATGTATTTCTGAAACATGGCTCCTTCCCCATACTCCTGACAATTTTATTAATGTTTCTAATTATAAGGTTTTTAGATGTGATAATGGACGTGGAGCTGGTGCTTGTATATACGTAAAAGATATATTAAAAGCTAATGTAATTAGGTTAGAGGTACTAAGACCAAGTATTGAGGATGTATGGATAACTGTTCAATGTAGAAAGTTACCTGCTATTATAATCGGTTGTATGTACCGGCATCCTAAAGCTCCAGCTGAATCTTTCAACTATATTGAAGACATTTTTAGATTAATGAGTATTCGAAAGAAACCATTTTTTATACTTGGTGATTTTAATAACAATATGCTTTTACATGACAATAAATTAAGCAAACTTATAGAAAATAACAAACTAACCCAGATCATTGACAAACCAACTAGAGTAACTCCCTCATCTGCAACCCTTCTAGACTTGGTTATTACTAACAACGCTGATAAAATTCTAACACATGATGTCGTCCCACAGGTAATTGCTGACCATGACCTAATCGGCATAAATGTTAATATAACTAAACCTAAACGTGTGCCCATCATACGAACCTTTCGACATCATAGAAATTACACACAAGACCGATTATGTTCATTACTAATAGAAAATTCATCTACCATGGATAAAATACTGTTGACAGATGATGTGGACGAACAAGTTACTGTTTTTAATGATGTATATATGAAATGTTTAGACGAATGTGCTCCTGTTGTTACTAAAGAAATCCGCAGACCGTTCGCACCATGGATGAGTGATGAGATACAAAATGCTATTAAAGTAAGAAATACTGCACAGAACAAATTAAAAAGTGATCGAAAAAATACATACCTACAAGAGGAATGCAAGCGAGATAAAAAGATGGTAAGGACACTCATTAGTAAAGCTAAATCCTCATACTTCAATGAACAACTTAATAACTGTAAAGGTAACACTTCTGCCACATGGAAATTAATTCGAGAACTCGTCCCTAGTAAAAAATCCAAGCCCTCTAGAGACCACTCTTTTGACGAGATTAAGAATAAAGTTAATGAGTTTAATTCATACTTTGCAAGTGTGGGAAAATCCACTTATGAGAAAACTCAATACACTCTCCATGGTGGGAACGAGTTAGCACCAACACCTGACCCTCCTAACCTTCCAACTACTACCTATTTGGAAGGTGAACATTTTAGACCTCGACCAGTAGATGTTAACACCATAATACCAACCATTAAACAACTAAACAATACTTTTTCTATTGGCTCAGATAATATCCAACTAAAATATGTTAAGGATACACTGTACGCAATTGCATTCTATATAACAATTATAGTAAACACCTCAATAACAACTGGTGTCTTCCCCACTGCTTGGAAACACGCAATAATGCACTACCTAGAGGCTAAGAGGCTCTTGTCTAACAGTCAGCATGGTTTCAGGCCTAAGTTGTCAACTGAAACAGCACTCACTATTGTTACTGATGAGATCTATAACAGCATGGACCACAAGGAAATATCTGTACTTACACTGTGTGATTTATCAAAGGCTTTTGATAGTGTCCATCATGATATACTAATCAACAAATGTCTCAAACTCAAGATTGATCCTTTCTGGTTCACTAGTTACCTCAGCAACAGAACCCAATCTGTCTGCATAAAAAACACGACTTCTGAGAAACTAAGTAATGAATATGGAGTTCCACAAGGATCAATCTTGGATCCAATTTTATTCAATATTTTTGTTAATGACCTATCTGATAATATTAAGGACTGTTTGGTTGTACAATATGCCGATGACACACAGTTTTTACTCACTGATAAAGTAAAGAATCTTGACAATCTCATTAGAAAAACTGAGGATATCCTTAAACGTGTAAAAACATATTTCTTGTGTAATGGTCTGATGATAAACTCTAGCAAAACCCAATGTATCTTTATAGGAAACAGACAACTCCTGTCACGCATCCCTAACAATACTGTTATTGAAATAGATGGAGACACTATCACTCCAAGCAACCATGTAAAAAACCTCGGGCTATACATCGACCAATATATGACCTTTGATAAACACACTAATGAACTATCAAAAAAAGTCATCGGTATATTAATGTTTATAAGTCGAATAAGTTCCAATTTTGATAAACCCTTCCGTATTATTGTTGTACAATCCCTAGTATTAAGTGTAATAAATTATTGTATCCGGATATGGGGAACAACAAACAAAACTGTAAAAAACAAAGTACAAAAGCTACAAAACTTCGCAGCCAAGGTAACAATAGGTGGGGCAAAAATATATGATCATGTAACACCAATAATTAAGGAACTCGGGTGGCTCAAGGTAGATGAGAAACATACGTTTGACACATGTACCACTGTCTATAAGGTATTAAATGGACTGTATCCTGAGTGGTTGAAAAAATTACCAACAACACGAGAAATAACAAATAGTAAAACCAGGCAACAAAACTGCCTATATGTACCTAAAAAATGTACAGACAGTGGTTCCCGGAGCCTGGAAGTGATGGGACCTAAACTGTGGAACAACTTGCCCAGTAATGTGATACATGCAATTTCCCTACCAGCCTTCAAAGGCAGGCTCATTGATCTTTTATTAAATAAGAGTAATGTTACTTGATTTTGCTACAGTTTTAACATTGTGACACAACCGTTTTTCGGTTAGAGACAAATTATTGTAAGATTATTTTATTACTATGTATGTACAAGAATAACCACTGCCCAGTGGAAAATAAATTATTTGAATTTGAAATTTGAATTTGATCTCTCTCTCTCTCTCTCTCTCTCTCTCTCTCTCTCTCTCTCTCTCTCTCTCTCTCTCTCTCTCTCTCTCTCTCTCGACCCGACCTCAGTAGGGCAGATTTCTGTAATCTGAGAAAGGGAGTTAGTGCAATGCATTTGGAAATGGGCCAAGGGGTGAATGAGTCTTGGTGCTTATTCCGAGACTGCTTTATGGCACAACAATCAATGTTCGTGCCCTCTAAGCCAGTTGGATCCCCAATGTCCCAACCCAAATGGTTCACACGAGAAATAGCAGCTACAATTAGGAAAAAAAAGGTAGTCTACCGCCAGTTCAAAAGAACTGGTAATTTAGAGATACAATGTGAATATTACCACCTACGAAGGAAGGTGAAATCACTTATAGACAGAGCCAAGCGTAACGAGGAACTCCGGATTGCAGCCTTGTGTAAGGAGAATCCCAATTTGTTTTTTGGTTATGTAAATAGCAGAAAACCAATTAGAAACAAGATAGGCCCATTGCATGATGGGAACGGTGTTTTGCAAAACACTAATGAAAAGATGGCAGACATTCTAAATTCCCATTTCTCATCAGTTTTCACCCGAGAAGATGGGGGTAACATCCCTGAGCCAGGCACTACTCATGAGGGTGTTACCATAGAAAGAGTCAAATGCAGTGAAGCAAAAGTTAGAGACAGAATAGGTAAATTAAGTGTCAACAAATCTCCCGGTCCTGATGAATTTCTTCCTAGGGTCTTGCGAGAGGTATGTGACCAGGTAACCCCTTACCTGGCTGCTATCTTCAATATATCACTTGAAACAGGAGAGGTCCCATCTGACTGGAAGGAAGCAAATGTGACTCCCATATTTAAAAAGGGAGATCGCCATCTTCCTGGAAACTACCGTCCAATCAGCCTTACATCTGTAGTAGGAAAGGTATTGGAGGGTATAGTTGCAGATAGAATAGTAGATCATCTTGAATCATATAATTTATTGTATGATTCACAGCATGGCTTTAGGCGTCGGCGTTCATGTTTGACCAACTTGATTGAATTTTTCCACGGTATGCTTTCTGAGTATGACCAATGCCGGGCAATAGACATCCTTTATCTGGACTTTCAGAAAGCCTTTGATAAAGTACCTCATCAGAGGTTGATGGCAAAAACCCGTGCACTGGGAATAAGGGGCATGCTTGCTAAATGGATTGAGAATTGGCTAACTGACCGGCGCCAAAGAGTAGTAATCAATGGGGAAGCCTCAAATTGGGCATCAGTCACAAGTGGGGTTCCTCAAGGTTCAGTTCTATGTCCGCTACTCTTTATAATCTACATTAATGATATAGATGTGGGCATTGTCAGTCGAATTGCAAAATTTGCTGATGACACCAAGTTAGGGTGTAATGCTTCATCATTTGAAAGGGTAGAACAATTACATAAAGACCTAGAGAAAGTAGGAAAGTGGTCTGAACGATGGCAGATGCCATTCAATTTGGACAAGTGTAAAGTGATGCACATAGGCCCAGCCAACCAGAGAGCCAGTTACTCTCTGTTGGGAAGTGAAATTAGTAGTACTGACTTGGAGAAAGACTTAGGTGTACTGATCAGCAGTGACCTCAAATTCTCCAAGCAGTGCCTCGCAGTAGAGAAGAAAGCCCAGAGGCTTCTTGGTTATATAAAGAGGCAATTTAGATTTAGAAATAAAGAGATAGTCCTCACTCTGTACAATTCTTTGGTTCGGCCACATCTGGAATATGCTGTGCAGTTCTGGTCGCCGACTCTCAAGAAAGACATTGCGAGGCTTGAGAGAGTCCAGGCTAGGGCCACCAAACTGATCCCATCAATTAAACACATGGGCTACCAGAGAAGGCTGCAGGCACTAGGTCTCTTCTCATTAGAGACCAGACGCTTGAGAGGTCAACTAATTGAAGTTTTCAAAATCCTTCGTGGATATGAAAACATTGATTATCAGTGCCTGTTTAGCTTAAACACTAATGCAACTAGAAACCATGGATGGAAACTAGACTTGAAACGCTTCCGCCATAATACGTTAGGTAATTTCTTCACATATAAAATCTGCAATGTCTGGAATCAGCTACCAGCAGAGGTAGTTGATAGTTCCTCAATAGAACAGTTCAAGAAACAGTTAGACAAAGTTCTGCCAAGCCTGGTAGAGTTATAGGGATTGTTTCCTCCTTTCCTATACACAAATTTCCTAGTCCGGCCTTTTTTCACCCGGGTTAGGTACATTTCCATTTCCATACCCGCAATGCGGGTGGGAGAGGTGGGTGGGGGAGAGCCTTCTCTTTACTATACTTTTCTCTCACTATTAGTTAGCAACTACTACTACACCTAGGGTACCTCCTTGGTATGGGTCGTAAGACCTTTTGAGGTGCTACTTGTCCTTGTAACTCCTTGTAACTCTCTCTCTCTCTCTCTCTCTCTCTCTCTCTCTCTCTGTGACCATTCTTAGGTGACTAAAGGCTCGACTGCTCTTTGGTGAGAGAGCTTTCATGCCTTGCTGGTTGCCAGGCCAGTAAAAGATCTCGGATTAAATCGTGGGCATTTAGCTTTACTATTTGCTTTAAGTTTGGCCGCGGATGGAGAATTAGTAGGGATTAGTAGGAAAACGATACACTTCAAGCACCCCTGTCGAAAAATCAGATTCCCATTTATTTGTGACTCTTGTGCTGCTCAGTTGGGAGCTGCGGCACGATTGGGGCAGTCCGGCCCAGGGGAGACCTTAGGGTTGGTGTGCTTGGCTCATAAGGGTTTCTGTTGGCTGAACGACCGAAAACCTTCTGGAAGTAGGCGGATGAGACTTATGCGAGACTAAATCACATTACCCTTTCTTTTATATTATTGGTCTTATATTGAATTAGAGAGAGATGACTGGTCCATCAGCAAGAAAATTTACATGTTCTACATGCAAGGTGTACCGCTGGTGTGAGGACTTCAGCGGGAGGAGTGCGAGTGACCTAGACCCCTCAAGTGTCTGCGACTTTTGCAAACTCGAGGAGAGGTTGATGGAGCACATGGCACTGCTCACGAAGGAGAACAACTCCCTAAAGGAGAAAGTTCTCCTGATGGAGTCCCAGAGGTGTGACTGTCACGTGAGAGACGAGGCAGTCCAAGGAGCTTCTTCACCGGAGAGCTCCACCACGGCGGTGAAGAACAAGAAGAAGAAGAACAAGAAGAACAACAACAACATTGAAGAGAAAAAAGACTGCAGAAAAGCAAAATGGTAAAGAAACTGCAGAAAAGTGTGATGAGGGGAATATAGAGAGGGAAGAAAACCACAAGAAGACAGTTGAGGAAGAAATTGAAAACAAGGCAACAGAGAAGGAAAAGAAAATGAAGAAGAAAAAGAAGACGAAGAAGAAGCAACCTGGAGGAAGTGACAAGCCCGGCAGGAATTACAAACACTCTCGGGTTCCTCACAAGGCATCTCGTGCTCCTACCAAGGAGAAACCTGTGGAGATACACATTGTAGGTGATTCCCAGGCACGAGGGCTGCAACCCCTAATGGCAGCTCGCCTTCACACTTCTGTGAAGGTGAATTGTCTACCAGGTTGTGTGGTCGAGCACCCAAGTCAAGGAAGCGCTTCTGTATCCCAGGTGGCGGCCTAGACGACGTGACCGACGTAGTGGACGAAGTGACAAGACAGGCCCCCGACAACACCACGTACGTCATCCACATCGGAACCAACGATGTAATGAAGAATAGATCAGAAGACCTCCTCAACAAGTACCGACAGATGATCGCGAAGTTCAAGGAAAAAACAAATAACATCATACTTTCTGGAATCATCCCCCGCAGAAAAGCCGACATCCGCTTCTACAACACCGCCACCAGCATCAACCGACGACTTGCCAGCATCTGCAACGAGGAGAACATCGCTTTCATCAACACCTGGGACAAGTTTTATTTCGACGACTCGTTATTCTCAGATGATGGTGTCCATCTGAACCAGGTAGGAGCAGCCCGTTTCGGACGTTTGCTGAACGACGCGGTCATCAACCATCGATCAAAAAACGGGACTACCCAGGTACGTCAAGGTCAAGTAACGTAAAACAAATAAATAGAGTAAACCGAAATAGCTTAAAGGTATTTTACGTAAACGCTCGCAGCATCCATAACAAATTTACAGATTTAGAGGAACTAACTTTCACAGAAAATTATGATATAATCGGCATAACCGAATCGTGGCTAAATACTGAAAGCAGAGATTTCCTAGCAGAGTATAAAATTCCCGGTTACACAATATTTGAAAAAGGACGAACAAATAAAAGGGGAGGCGGAGTTCTATTATATATTAAAGACGATCTTAAACCAATCCTATTATCAAAGCCACATATTGATAACGTAGATACACTATATATACTCATTAGAAATAATTGTGGGGTGAAACTTTTGTTAACTTTATTATACAGACCCCCAGCCCAACCAGTACAAACCGATCGTGATATCTATAAGCAATTAAACGAAATTATTAACACGCAACATTCCATAATTCTTGGTGACTTTAATTTACCAGTAACAAAGTGGGGAGAACCGTTATCAGCTCATTATGGTCAAGATCTTTACACTAACTTACAAGAGAGCTCCCTTATCCAATTTGTCAACAGCCCAACTCGTGGAAATAACGTTCTTGACCTAATATTTGCAACAAACGAAGACATGATAGAGAATAATAATGTAGGTGAAGAATTTACCAATAGCGACCACCGCATAATAACTTTCAGTATAAATTTTAACAAAAGCGACATAAAGTACAGCTACGAAAAAATCCCCGATTTTAGAAAAGCCAATTTCAACCAACTCAGAGCGATACTAAAAGAAACCGACTGGAAATGTCTGCGAGACACTATTGACATAAATACACAATGGAACTTTTTCACTAATGCATACACAAAAGCGGTCAGGGATAGTATACCATTAAAAAACCGACGTTCAGCACAAAATTTAAAGCCCAAGGGGTGGAGTAAAGATATAGCCGACTGTTTACGAGCCAAAAAGAATGCCCATAATAGAGTAAAAATCACAGCCAACAATGACGACCGTGCCAAGTTTATAGACTTACGAAGAAAAGCCAAAAAGTTAATCAAACAGAGTAAAAAGACAATTGAAAAACACGTTGCAAATCAGAGTAAGACAAACCCGAAAGAGTTCTACAGTTATATTCGATAAAAGAAAGTACTTACGTCAACTATCGGACCAATTCTTGATGAAAATGGGGACTTTACGACAGATGAAGATCGAGTGAGTAGTATCCTAAATACTTTCTTTGCATCAGTCTTTACTACAGAAAACCCGAACGATATACCAGCTGAAACAACAGTCCAAAACGAAAACACCGAAGTATTAAATAATATCAGCATAACAGAAAATGACGTAATCAAATGTATTGATAAATTAAATGTAAATAAGTCACCTGGGCCCGACACGATCTCCCCTCGCGTAATAAAGGAAGCAAAAAGCGAAATAGTAAAACCTCTGACTCTGCTATTTAATTATTCTTTACACACTGGAAAAATACCTGAGGAATGGAAGCTCGCTAACGTAACACCAATATTTAAAAAAAGGCAGCAAATCTTTACCTAGTAACTATCGCCCTATCAGCCTAACCTCAGTAGTATGCAAAATGTTAAAGACAATCATAGGAGATAAACTTACAAATCACTTAGAGGAAAACAACTTACTCAGAGACACTCAACACGGTTTTCGCAATAAACGCTCTTGCCTAACGAACCTATTAGACTTTTTAAACGACATTTTTTACGAATATGATAAGAGTAAAGCAGTAGATATAATTTATCTAGATTTCCAAAAAGCCTTTGACAAAGTTCCCTATAAACGTTTAATAAGTAAATTAAAATCTCACAGAATCCAAGGCGACACCGTAAGATGGATAGAGAACTGGCTAATAAACCATAAACAACGCGTGGTAATAAATGGGAAATCATCTAACTGGACTGGCGTTACGAGCGGGGTGCCACAAGGGTCAGTTTTAGGGCCAATCCTATTCTTAGTTTACATAAACGATATAGATGAAGGTCTCTCATGCATAATATCGAAGTTTGCCGATGATACTAAAATTGCAAATACAGTACTCACTAATGCACAAACTAAAGAAATGCAAGATAATCTCGATAAATTGTCGAATTGGACGAAAACTTGGCAAATGTCCTTTAATGCAGATAAATGTAAAGTACTCCATATCGGACATCGTAACGTAACTGCAAACTACTCGTTAAATGGTAATCAACTTAAAAGCGTGGACCAAGAGACAGACTTAGGGGTCACAATATCAAGTAACCTAAAACCCAGTCAGCAATGTACGGAAGTAATTAAGAAAGCAAATAAAACTATCGGCTTTATTGGCAGAGCATTCGAGTATAAGTCTAAAGACACAATCCTCACTTAATATAATTCCTTGGTCCGTCCCCTTATGGAATATTGTGTCCAAGCATGGTGCCCGTACTACCAGAAAGATATAGTAAAATTGGAACGAGTCCAATGTAGAGTTACTAAAATGATACCAAGTCTAAGAAACAAAACGTATGATGAGCGACTAAATGAATTGAATCTATTCCCATTAGCACAACGTAGATTGAGAGGCGACTTAATCCAGGTATTCAAAATAATCAAAGGCATAGACAATATGGACTGCAACAAATATTTCAATATCGATCATTCAAACTATACGAGAGGTAACGGCTGCAAAATCATAGGTAAATCTTTTAATTCACAAGAATCCAAGAATTTCTTTTTTAACCGAGTCGTCAACTTATGGAATGGGCTTCCCCGTAACGTAATAGAATGTAACCCAGTAGATAGCTTCAAACGTCGCCTTGATAAACATCTTGCATCTAATCCCCGACTTTCGATGTTTACTAATGAATAATTTTTGCCCATTACAGGTGGCAAGTTAGCCAAATTTCAACTACTTTCTATCTTTCCTATAAAATTTCCTTGTGGAGTTTTTCTACCAACTCCACAAGGTTCTGACTCCTAACTTTATTTCCAGTACGGCTCAGGCCGGAGGGATTGGAGGGTGGGGAGAGAGCCTTCTACTTTGCTATCCTTATCTACGACTATCACTGGGGAGATATTCATTCTCTACCAGTAACCTCCTAATCAGATCACCCCGTGTGGACCGTAAGGTCTGTTGTGGTCTGTGATTCTATGTAACTCTCTCTCTCTCTCTCTCTCCTCTCTCTCTCTCTCTCTCTCTCCTCTCTCTCTCTCTCTCTCTCTCTCTCTCTCTCCCTCTCTCTCTCTCTGTCTCTCTGTCTCTGTCTCTCTCTCTCTCTCTCTCTCTCTCTCTCTCTCTCTCTCTCTCTCTCTCTCTCTCTCTCTCTCTCTCTCTCTCTCTCTCTCTCTCTCTCTCTCTCTCTCTCTCTCTCTCTCTCTCTCTCTCTCTGTCTCTGTCTCTGTCTCTGTCTCTGTCTCTGTCTCTGTCTCTGTCTCTGTCTCTGTCTCTCTCTCTCTCTCTCTCTGTCTCTGTCTCTGTCTCTGTCTCTGTCTCTGTCTCTGTCTCTGTCTCTCTCTCTCTCTCTCTCTCTCTCTCTCTCTCTCTCTCTCTCTCTCTCTCTCTCTCTCTCTCTCTCTCTCTCTCTTTCTCTCTGTCTCTGTCTCTGTCTCTGTCCTGTCTCTGTCTCTGTCTCTGTCTCTGTCTCTCTCTCTCTCTCTCTCTCTCTGTCTCTGTCTCTGTCTCTGTCTCTGTCTCTGTCTCTGTCTCTGTCTCTGTCTCTGTCTCTGTCTCTGTCTCTGTCTCTGTCTCTGTCTCTCTCTCTCTCTCTCTCTCTCTCTCTCTCTCTCTCTCTCTCTCTCTCTCTCTCTCTCTCTCTCTCTCTCTCTCTCTCTCTCTCTCTCTCTCTCTCTCCAACCACCTTGCCGTGGGTGAGTGAGCTTGTGTGATCTGTTTGAATTTGGCTAGCTATGCTGGGGGACATATAGTCCAGTAGGGTTACCCATGCCAGAAAGGTAGCGTTATTAGGATCCTGACTAAGAGTTGTCAATTCTTCACATTTCCCCTTCTTGGTGTATCTCCTAGCATCCCCCTACTAGTCTTTTTCGATTCTGTTACTGTTAAGTTTCACAACTGCTCTTCAACTGTCCTAAAAAAAAAAAAAAAAAAATCTTCATCACTTTGGATATAAGTTTTTATTGTTAAGGACCTCACCAGCTACCTTATGCCGTGTGAGAAGGGAGGCTTTGGAACCTCCTAAAACAACGCCTTTTAATGCTCACAGGTTTCGAAAGGGCTGAGATTGAAGGGATTTCAGGCATGTGGGGTACGAGTAATGGAGATGCCTCAGGACCCCCATAGGTATTCTCTTAGATTAATTAGCCTGACCAGCTCCCTGTGACCATTCTTAGGTGCCTAAAGGCTCGACTGCTCTTTGGTGAGAGAGCTTTCATGCCTTGCTGGTTGCCAGGCCAGTAAAAGATCTCGGATTAAATCGTGGGCATTTAGCTTTACTATTTGCTTTAAGTTTGGCCGCGGATGGAGGATTAGTAGGGATTAGTAGGAAAACGATACACTTCAAGCACACCTGTCGAAAAATCAGATTCCCATTTATTTGTGACTCTTGTGCTGCTCAGTTGGGAGCTGCGGCACGATTGGGGCAGTCCGGCCCAGGGGAGACCTTAGGGTTGGTGTGCTTGGCTCATAAGGGTTTCTGTTGGCTGAACGACCGAAAACCTTCTGGAAGTAGGTGGAAGAGACTTATGCGAGACTAAATCACATTACCCTTTCTTTTATATTATTGGTCTTATATTGAATTAGAGCGAGATGACTGGTCCATCAGCAAGAAAATTTACATGTTCTACATGCAAGGTGTACCGCTGGTGTGAGGACTTCAGCGGGAGGAGTGCGAGTGACCTAGACCCCTCAAGTGTCTGTGACTTTTGCAAACTCGAGGAGAGGTTGATGGAGCACATGGCACTGCTCACGAAGGAGAACAACTCCCTAAAGGAGAAAGTTCTCCTGATGGAGTCCCAGAGGTGTGACTGTCACGTGAGAGACGAGGCAGTCCAAGGAGCTTCTTCACCGGAGAGCTCCACCACGGCAGTGAAGAAGAAGAAGAAGAACAAGAACAAGAAGAACAACAATGAAGAGGGAAAAGAGACTGCAGAAAAGTAAAATGGAAAAGAAACTGCAGAAAAGTGTGATGAGGGGAATATAGAGAGGGAAGAAAACCACAAGAAGACAGTTGAGGAAGAAATTGAAAACAAGGCAACAGAGAAGGAAAAGAAAATGAAGAAGAAAAAGAAGACGAAGAAGAAGCAACCTGGAGGAAGTGACAAGCCCGGCAGGAATTACAAACACTCTCGGGTTCCTCACAAGGCATCTCGTGCTCCTACCAAGGAGAAACCTGTGGATATACACATTGTAGGTGATTCCCAGGCACGAGGGCTGCAACCCCTAATGGCAGCTCGCCTTCACACTTCTGTGAAGGTGAATTGTCTACCAGGTTGTGGCAATGCTGACCTCCGAAAGGAAGCTGAGAGGATCCAAACGTCCAGATCTGCTGTCATTGCACTCATGGTGAGTGGTAATGACATCTACCATAGAAATGGTAGAGTAGGCATGACTGAAGGAGTCCTCTCGGATGTGCTCGGTGCAGTAGATGACTGTGGGTTAAAAACCCGCAGAAGGGTAGTTGTTGGCGTGCTCCCAAGGAGAGGCCCTTCAGGGACTGCTCTGTCAAAGAACATTGCAGTAAATCAGCGCCTGGCTGATTTGTGTACTGCTGAGGGGGTGTTCTTTGTGGACCCCTACACCTCATTCTTTGGTAGAGACGACCTCTACCAGAGGGATGGCACACATCTCTCACCAAAGGGGAAGAAAGTCCTTTCCAAATTAATGGAAGACACCGTCCGACGATATCTCAGGAGCACTCGACCGAGCGTGGAGGAGAGCCCTCGTCGCTATGCTAGAGTGACCCCAGAGAAGACATTCGCCGAGATCCTGAAGAAGGATATCCCCAGCACTACCAAGACAGCGACCAAACCGGGAAACGGAAGAGAATAGGGAGCCCTGCAGTTGGGGGTTCCCTAAAGGTTCTATTGTTCAACGCCAGGTCCATCCGAAACAAGTTTTTGGAACTGCGGGCCCTCGTTGCGACAGAGGAACCCGAGATGGTGGCCATAACGGAGTCATGGTTGAGAACCTCAGACAGAGATCTTGAAGGGGAATTCATGATTCCAGGCTACCAACTCTTCCACAAAGATAGAGAAGACAGAGGGGGTGGTGGTGTGCTGTTGTATGTAAAGAACTCCATCAAATCAATGACCTGCAACATCACATCGAACCACGAGCTCTTTGGAGTTGACCTAGAAATAGGCACTGCAAAATACAGAACCCTGCTGCTTTATAGACCCCCTGGACAACTCAGTGAGATGGACAGGGACCTATACCAGTTGCTGGGTGAACTAGTGGATGGCAGGGTGTGCATCCTTATGGGGGACTTCAACACACATGTTGACTGGGAAACCAGAGAGCCCTCTGCTGAGAACACACCACTCTTGGAGTTTGTAAATGATGAATTCCTCACTCAGTGGGAAAGGGAGCCAACAAGAGGTGCTAACATACTCGACTTGGTCCTCACCTCTGAGGATGACATTATTCAAGACCTCTCTGTAAATGAAGAAATAGGTGGAAGCGACCACAAGCTTATAAGATTTTCAGTTAAAGTCCCTAATATGGAGATCGTGACCCCGGTGCATAGAAAATTAGACATGGGGAGAGCGAACTTTGCAGGTCTTCGTGAAGGCGTTGCTGAAATGGAACTAGAGGAGGGAGAGAGTGCTGATGATCTGTGGAGGTCATTCTTGTCTTCCTTCATGGAGCTTCAGTCGTGCTTTATTCCTCTGAAGGGAACAGGTCAGAAGTTCATTCAACCGAAGTGGTTTAATCGGGAAATCCGTAACCTACTAAGGGAGAGGAGAACAGCATACCGTCGAGCGAAGACATCTGGGGACTTTGACAATCATAGACGACTGAATCGAAATGTGAAGTCCAAAATAAGGGTGGCTAAGCGTGCTGAGGAGGTCCGTGTGGCTAGACTCTGCAAAGAGAACCCCAAGGAGTTTTTCAGTTATGTGAATGGCCGTAAACCAATCCGACGCAGGATCGGTCCCTTGGTGAATGAGGATGGATCATTGATGCACTCTGATGCAGAAAATGCTAACCTCTTAAATGAGTACTTCTCTTCAGTGTTCTCTGAGGAGAGTGGTCTCATTCCCGAACCTTTGGACTTCTCCAGTGAGAAGTTGGAGTCAATGGTCTTCACCCGAGAAGAAATTGAGAGAAAAATAATCGAATTAAAGGCAAAGTCCCACGGTCCGGATAGGTTCTTACCTAGAGTGTTGAAAGAAGTGCATGGTGAAGTATCACGGCACCTGTGCATGGTCTTCAACAGGGTATTTCAGACTGGATGCATTCCTAGAGACTGGCGTGAGGCAGAGGTGACTCCTATCTTCAAGAAGGGAGATGCTAGCCAACCGTCAAACTACAGACCCATCAGTTTAACCTCGATAGTCTGTAAACTCATGGAGAGCATCATGGTGGACAAAATAACGGCACACTTAGAATCAAATTTGCTACTGAGGGGTTCCCAGCATGGGTTCCGGCAGCACCGGTCATGCCTCACAAATCTGTTGGAATTCTTCCATTTTGTTTTCAGTGAGCATGATCAGGATAAAGCGGTCGATGTTGTCTACTTAGACTTTCAGAAAGCCTTTGATAAGGTACCCCACCACCGCCTCCTTCGGAAAGTGCGTGCACTGGGCATAGACGGAAATGTGTTAAATTGGATAGAGAACTGGCTAAGTGACAGATGGCAGCGGGTAGTAGTGAATGGACAGGCTTCAGAGTGGGTTCCCGTTACTAGCGGTGTTCCCCAAGGTTCTGTTCTGGGACCACTACTGTTTATCATCTATGTTAATGATATGGATGGTGACATGGTTGCCAAGATTTCCAAATTCGCCAATGATACTAAGCTTGGTATGAATGTTGCGAAAGAAGGAAATACTACCCGCTTATTCCTCGTCAAACTTGTCAATACTGTTCAGCACTGGATATGTCTTCTGTCTCTTCGAAGGAGGTGATGAAACACAGTTATCCTTTGCCTCTCGCTTAAAACGCTGAAGAGAGCGCACAGAGATCCCAGTAGCCACCGCTAATTCATTGTCCAATTTGCCTTCATTAAGTAATGGATGAAGGCTCCGAAGGTATTCCCGAACACGTAATGCCACAAGTATGGTCTGGCTGGAGTATTGCTGCTTACAACCCACACTCTGAAGATTTTCTGCCATTACTGCGAGAAATATGTCTGTGTCTGTCCACCTTCTCTTGCAGCCAAGGATAGAATGAAGGAACCTATATTCCTTCTCATTTATATATCCGCATCAACAAAAAAAGGGTGTTCCCAGAGTGTTGGAAAAAGTAAAGTGATGGTGTTTGAGAGAGCAGAAACTGAAGTGATTGACTTTGCTACACCTTACAGAGTGGAAGTACCAACTGGGACGAAGTGTGAGATAACTCTGAGAGGTGAGAGGATGGAGGAAGTGAAAGAGTTTAAGTACCTGGGGACAGTTATGTGTAAACATGGGAGTATGGAAGGAGAAATTAGGGAGAGAGCAATGAAGGGTAGACAGGTCATAGGATCACTGGGGAGGATAATGAAGGGTAGAAGTGTGAGTATGGAAGTGAAAAGGGGACTACGAAATAGTATAATCTTGCCAACACTGACGTATGCGTCGGAGACCTGGACATGGAGTAGGGCTCATCAGTCAAGAATAGGTGCTTTGTAAATGAGTTATCTGAGAGGTGCATGTGGACTGACAAGGTGGGATGGAGAAAGTAATGAGAGTGTGTATAAGAGATGTGGTATGAGTGAGAAGGCAATCGGTATTGAGTGTGGAGTGGTTGAGAGAGTGAAACGTAATACTTTGAGGTGGTTTGGACATGTAGAGAGAATGCAAGGTGAGGAGTTTGTAAAGAAGGTATATGGAAGTGAAGTTGAGGGATGTGGTGTGAGAGGCAGACCACCCGTTAGATGGCAGAACATAGTGGAAGAGTATGTGGAGGAGAGAAACGTGAGGGGGAGGGGAGGGCTGGACCAAGTAAGGAGGGAGTGTTGGAACAGGGAAGACTGGAGACTTTTCTGCCATGGCCACCCCCTTCGGGGGAGTTCCTGGAGGGAACGAGGCGTCAGAGCTATAGATAGATAGATATAAATTTACACAAGAACTGGATTCACTATATATGTTGTATATGTATGTATATATGTATGTGTGTGTATATATGTATGTATGTATGTGTGTGTATATATGTACTGTAAGGTCCTGGTTTACGTCAGAGTTATGTTCCTGAAATGTGACGTAAGCCGATTTTGTATGTAACTCGAGTTTCATACTCACAGATTGCATTTCAAAGCATATTGTGGTGTTTCCAACCAATCATTGTGCATAGTACTGCAGGTAAGTGTATGGTTATATAGTTACATTATTTACAACTAAATATGTAAATGAAACACAAGCTTTGGGATGAGAAAATTATATTTTTATTGTGGTAGTTGGTTGTGGTGAGGTGTTATCAGCGACTGCCAACTCGTGTGCCAGCCCACAGCCCGTTGTCATGGTAACGGTAGCTTCCCGCTCTCTTCTTCCCTCCCTCACACACACATACGTGATACAGCCGGCCACGCTCACCATGACAACAAACATTTTATCTGACATTAGCATACACAAGCAGTTAATTTCATTACTATCATATAATATTTTTTTTTTATTTCAAGTAAAATTTACTTCTGTTTGTTTATATAATTTAAAAAGGTTAAATTGATGTAACATAGCTGTTACTGAGGTAATGTTGAAGTAGGAAGTGCATCAGGGGAGTCTGGGGATGAGGCTGAGGATGAACATCGGGTTGGGGATGAACATTGGCTTGGGATTGAACATGGGCTTGGGGTTGAAGAACAGGATGGAGTTATTGATCGGCACGGAGTTGAGGCTGAGGATGAACATCGGGTTGGGGTTGAACATTGGCTTGGGAATGATGCTGGGGATGAACATGGGTTTGGGGTTGAAGAACAGGATGGAGTTATTGATCAGGATGGAGTTGAGGCAGGGGATGAAGTTGAAGAATGTTCAGGTTGCTTAAGAAATTGAAGAATTGATGACTGTTTGGCAGCATATCTCTTTTCTTCATAAATTTGTCTGTAGCAAGACACGGCATCTTCCATCGTCCTGTGAACTTTGGCAAAGAGCTCCACATTTGGGTCTTGATCTTCAAAGACCACCATTGATTTTTCTAAAAATTCAAAGGCGCTTGCCATGTTTTTCCGTGTGAACTGACATAAGACTACCTCGTCATTTTCATCAGTCTCTATTTGTTTTCCCAGTTCCATCAGATCTTCACTGTTTAATTCTGAATCGTGGGAATCGAGTAGCTCATTAATATCGCTCTCATCTATGTCCAGATTAAGTCATTTCCAAGTCGTACACAATTGCGCTTAGCCTCTGGCTAGCACAGTGGTAGAGTCTGTGGCTGCAATTCTGTAGCCCAACGTTCGATCCTTGCTCGGGACACGTTAAAAATGCCACTGATGCCAGAGGTTACCACCCCTGTGAGCAGGGGGTGGGGGGTTTGAGTCGGCTGTCTGAGGTCTTCCTGCTTAGTCAGCCATAGCCGAAGCTGACTCGGGTCTCAGGTGGGTGGAGAGGTCGCTGGGCCACGTATCACAATGATCATCCTTGTGATGCGTGCTATAATTGTGTTTCATACACACTGTGTGTGCTACACTCTGTCCCAGTGACTGCCCCTCGCTGGCACCTTTAATAACCTCGTCTATAAATTCACTATCATTAGAACATGAGTCAGAGCATCTGGGAGGTGACGGAGAAACTCGTTGGGGATGTTGTCCGGTCCCGCGGCCTTTCTGTTGGACAGTGAGTGTAAAGCTGAGGAAAGCTCCTGGGAAGTGATAGCAGTGCTAATTATATGGCTGGTGTGTGACGAAGTGGGTAATGCAAGTGTGGGTACTGGATCTAGTGAGCCTAGTTTGGTGTGAATGTGGGTTGCAAGACATTCGACACTTTGGGCATCAGTGGTTATTATCCATTTCAGGCCCCATGTTGTATCGTTTTTCGCAAAGTTCTTGAAGGCTCTTAGTCAGATCATTATAACATTCTAACACAATGTTTACGACACCCCGCCGTAATTTATGGCGGTATAGTAGTTAAGAAAATTTGTATACTTAAGGAGTTTACTCTTATGATCTTAAGTTGTAGTCAGTGAGAACACAAAATCCTGAGCAAATGTTCGGACAAGGCGAGGTACCCCCTCTTCCTAAATCCCCCACCAGACAAACTCCTCACCATCCCCCTACAACACCCCTCATTCTATCCCCCGTCTCCCTCCCTCTCCTCCCCCCTCTCCCTCTCTTTCACTCTCACTCTCTCTCTCTCAATTACACAACAAACGGCAATATATAAAAACATGATTTAAACATTATTATATCGCATGATTTGCTCTCAAAAGGCTTACATTATAACTCAAATGTGATACCACAACAATGAGTTGCATGGTTTTTGCATATCAACTGCACTATGATGTTGTTCAATCTCATTTTATTGCTCTGCTTAAGTAGTTTCGTAGGAAATATTAATGATAACCTTATATTGCAAGTTTCCATATGGTTGTTTTTCTAGACATGTTTGATTGTTCGTATAATGTGATGAGATATACAGTATTGACCAATAGGTATATTCAATAAATAGGAGTCGGTGTAATTGTAAACAAAATAATATTACTTGTATAATTAATGGAATAATGATACAGATAATTATACATGTCATTTATTTTAATCTCCATCGCTCTCGAGGAATAATATAATATCATCCTCATCATCATCGGTATCAGTGCACCAGAGTTCATCCCAGGGTTGAACATATTAAAAAGTCGTAGTGCAATCACACCTTTGCACCCACGTGAGCATCTCAGCATATTGGCCATTGGCTTGCAGAAATGTAGCACACCTTCAGTAGCCTACGTTCACACCACCTTCTTCAATCGCATGCCATTGACTATCTACATTAAATGTCTCAAATTGCCGCGACAATACCCAACAGTGAAAATATATCAAACTGACAACCGAGCCATCACGGTTGTGTCCATAAACCATCAATTCATTACCACACCCAAAATATTTATTTCTTAATCTATTTTACGAAATTACTCTAGAGTCTAGAATAACAATGTGTAAGAGTCAGTAAGACTTTATATCTCCCTGTGTGCAACTGAGGTCTGAGAGAGAGTGGGAAAGAGAGAGAGTGTGAGATAGAGAGAGAGAGTGAGAGTGAAAGAGAGGGAGAGGGAGGGAGACAGGGGATAGAATGAGGGGTGTTGTAGGGGGATGGTGAGGAGTTTGTCTGGTGGGGGATTTAGGAAGAGGGGGTACCTCGCCTTGTCCGAACATTTGCTCAGGATTTTGTGTTCTCACTGACTACAACTTAAGATCATAAGAGTAAACTCCTTAAGTATACAAATTTTCTTAACTACTATACCGCCATAAATTACGGCGGGGTGTCGTAAACATTGTGTTAGAATGTTATAATGATCTGACTAAGAGCCTTCAAGAACTTTGCGAAAAACGATACAACATGGGGCCTGAAATGGATAATAGGTGGGCACCGTTACTAATTAACGGGAAAGTTAATGGGGGTTGGGGTCTGACCATCTTCCTGAAGAATGACCAAGCCCGGGTGACTGAGGCTGCAAAGGATTGCCATTAGAATTTTAGAGGCGACCAAGAATTATACAAATATAATATGGAAATATTGCAAACTGAGGTACTGTAATGTATTATACAAGCATATGGCTTATGCATGCAAACTTAAAAACTGAAGTGTTGCTTTACGGTATATATTATGTTAAAAATGCGTAAGTTTTCTAGTACTTTTAATTACAACACATATTATTTAGAATTATGAATTATATCAAATAATTGTTTAATTAAATCAGCTTGTTGTTCCTCGTCTTCAATTCTTAATAATTTTGCTTTTATGTATTCACCAGCTGCAACTGTTGGACACATTGGTGTTTGTTTTGACTAGTGGGCTGTAACCCACTGTGCTAAAGGGGCCTGCCAATCCACTCCCTCCAACTTGGCCTTTTTTCCAGGTGTGACAGAATCTGTTGCTGCCCTTTTTTTCTTTGGAGTGTTGGTTGCAGGTGTTGGTCCAGCTGCATCCACTCGAGGTGTTGGTCCAGCTGCATCCACTCGAGGTGTTGGTCCAGCTGCATCCACTCGAGGTGTTGGTCCAGCTGCATCCACTCGAGGTGTTGGTCCAGCTGCATCCACTCGAGGTGTTGGTCCAGCTGCATCCACTCGAGGTGTTGGTCCAGCTGCATCCACCCGAGGTGTTGGTCCAGCTGCATCCACTCGAGGTGTTGGTCCAGCTGCATCCACTCGAGGTGTTGGTCCAGCTGCATCCACCCGAGGTGTTGGTCCAGCTGCATCCACTCGAGGTGTTGGTCCAGCTGCATCCACTCGAGGTGTTGGTCCAGCTGCATCCACCCGAGGTGTTGGTCCAGCTGCATCCACTCGAGGTGTTGGTCCAGCTGCATCCACTCGAGGTGTTGGTCCAGCTGCATCCACCCGAGGTGTTGGTCCAGCTGCATCCACTCGAGGTGTTGGTCCAGCTGCATCCACTCGAGGTGTTGGTCCAGCTGCATCCACTTGTGGTGTGTCACCATCATTGCTGATGTATCTGCAAACAAATTATAAAATAGAAACTGTACAGGAATACAGAATGCTTTCATCAGCAATAGCATACTTCATATAATTCTATATCTAATGCTGTAGAAAAATTGTAGGAAATATGCTATCTCTAAACACCAGAACATATGGGACCCCTTGCTTTGATATTTTTTGCTAAGATCAATGTTTCCGTTGGCATGCATAGATTGATTCCTAATGCTTTGTGGGATACAGTACAGACAAACGTAAGAGCTAGGTAGTAAGAGGTTCAGTCTTTCTTTGAAAATATATGAACATTTCAATAATTATTAGCCAAGGTAATAACTTAATGGGTGTAGAAATTTGTAACATATGCAAGATATGAAAGACATTTACATATATAATATATAATAATATATAATATATAATATATTTCATAGGTACTATTTTGTTTTATTATAGGATAATGGATTCTGTCTCTCATCCAACAATTTACCATATGGTGATGATTGCCCGGCAAATGAACCGGGTAAGACAGGAGAATGATTTACCTGGCCGATTTTATAATCGGCCAGGTGGGATTATCCAGTTTTTCCCTGAGGTGATAGCCGATTGGAGAATCGTGACGCCCCCTTTCCCTCAACCAACCGCCCCACCTACACAACCACCATCATCATCATCACCAAAATCATCCTCAAACTAAAAAATAAGAAATAAAAAAAAAAATATATATATATAAATAAAAAAATGAAATAAACCAAGAGAGACTATTTTTTTATATAGACTATAGAATGCAGGCGTTGCCTGCCTGGTCACGGCAGCCGTCATGGCTGCCGTGACCAGCACTGGCTAGGCTAGCTAGATAACTTGATCAAACATGTGTATCCTCCCCCCTCCTCTGTCAATTCATAATGGCATTAGTCCTTTTTCTAAAATCTAAACACTCAATCAAAGTATCAGTAATTTTGTGTGTCTACGTGTGTATGTAGGATATGTGTGTCTAAGTGTGTATGTATACGTGTTACATGTGCTCCTCTACATGCTCTTCACTTCTCTATAAATCATAAATGAAGTAGACTAAATATAAATATATCAGGCAACATTTTCCCATACCCCCCCCCCCCTCCTCCTCTCCAACCCTCTACGTTCGCGCTGGGCCTCTCTGCCTCATCAGTATGTGTCTAGGACTGTGTAGAAGGACTGGGAGATAAATAGGTAGAGAGAGAAGAAAAAGCAAGCATGGGACAACAGTATGGAGGAGGTTGGAGACACCAACCAAACAGGGCAGTACTTCTAGGGTGGACGCTGGACTGGTGATAGGGAGGGTTGGAACTCCCGTTTCACCTGTCTGTCCACCTTTGCTGATCTTTTTCGTGTCTCACATACACCGAGAGTAGTCCAACATACTCCCAAAGACATCACTCTCTCTATTTACACAATATATACAAACACGCTACACACCACACCCTTTGTCCAAATTATATCCCCCAAAATTTAAAATAAACATGACTAGAATTAGTAACCAAGCCTCGGAGGCCTCTGGGGATGGGTCAATAAACTCCCCTCAGTCTGGACCATTTGTTGACGACCCCCCGAGATGCCCTGGACCAATGTCTGACACACTCTTTATCAACTTTTGCAACATTCGCGGTCTTTCCTCTAACTTCTCCTCTGTTGAACACCACCTCTTCTCCGCTAAACCTCATCTTCTCTTCCTCACCGAGACCCAGATCTCAGCATTAACTAACAGCAACCCCTACTCTGTCTCCTCTTACTTTCTCTATCCTCAGTTTCGTGCCAAAGGCGGATGTTGCGTATACGTACGCAACGACCTCACTTGTTCTCGTGTTCCCGAACTTGACTCTTCTGATTTCTCAACTATCTGGCTTCGGCTAACCTGCTACTCTCAAACTAAATACATCTGTGCTGTATATCTATCTCCTAACTCTACTGACTATACAAAATTCTTCGACTATCTTACTTCTAAAGTGGAACACATTCTATCCCATTCTCCTTTCTCAGAAATCTCCATTTTAGGAGATTTCAACGTTCACCACCGCCTTTGGCTTTCATCTCCCTTCACTGATCCACCTGGGGAACAAGCCTTTACTTTTTCTATCCTCAACGACCTAGAGCAGTTAATTCAGTACCCTACCCGTATTCCAGACCGCCTTGGAGATCAGCCCAATATCCTTGACTTATTCCTAACCTCTCATCCTTCTGCTTATTCTGTTGAACTTTTCTCTCCTTTGGGCTCCTCCGATCACAATCTTATTTCAGTATCCTGTCCTATCACTCCTGTAAGACCTTTGGACCCTCCCAGCAAGCGTCGTCTGTGGCACTACAGCGCTGCTGGCTGGGATGATCTGAGGCAGTACTTTCAAGATTTCCCATGGAGTGATTTTTGCTTTCGTGGCCGGGGTCCCTCAGAGAGTGCTGCACGCATCTCGGAGGTGATCATCTCGGGCATGGAGGCATACATTCCATATTCTTTCCCTCTTACTAATTCATGAAAATCTTGGTTTAATCACGCTTGTTCTACTGCTGTCCACAACAAGGAGGTAGCTTTCAGACTGCACCGACGCCTTCAAACTGATGAATCTCGTGCTCTGTATCTCTCTGCCCAAATCGCGCCAAATCTGTTCTCCGACTAACCAAAAAATCCTTCATCCGTGCCAAGTGCAATGACCTGTCCAACTCCTCCACCTCTCGTTCTTTCTGGCATCTAGCCAAAAATCTCTCCAGTAACTTTACTTCTTCCTCTTTCCCTCCCCTCATCCTTCCTGATGGAAATGTTGCCATCTCTTCACCTGATAAAGCTGAACTCTTCTCTCAAACCTTTGCCTCTAACTCTACACTGGACGATTCCGGCTCTGCCTCCAACTCCACCCCCCTCTGACTTACTTATGCCTGCCATTAGAATCTCTTCAAAGGAAGTATTTTCTGCCCTCTCTGGCCTTAACACTCGGAAGGCGTACGGACCTGATGGGATTCCTCCTGTTGTTCTCAAGAACTGTGCTTCCGTGCTGACACCCTGCCTAGGCAAACTGTTCCGTCTATGTCTATCATTTAACACTTTTCCTTCTTGCTGGAAGTTTGCTCTGATCCAACCTGTTCCGAAAAAAGGAAACCGTTCCCAACCCTCCAACTATCGCCCTATTGCTCTGACCTCATGTCTATCTAAAGTCTTCGAATCTATTCTTAACTTCAAAATTCATAAGCACCTTATTTGTCATGACCTTCTTTCAGATCGCCAGTATGGTTTCCGTCAGGGACGATCTACTGGCGATCTTCTATCCCTCCTCTCTGATTCATGGTCATCCTCCTTTCGGAACTTTGGTGAAACTTTTACTGTTGCCCTCGACATATCCAAAGCTTTTGATAGAGTCTGGCACAAAGCTTTAATCTCCAAACTGCCCTCATTCGGTTTTGTTACGCCCTCCTTTCGGGCCAACCGACTTATCTGACTGTTACCGGTGATTACCCAACTCAGGAGAGTGAACAGAAGTTAAAATGGGGGAAAAAGGGGGAAGGTTTAACTATACTCAGGAGTCTATAAAAGATAATTATATTTAAGTGGAATAACAATAACAAAGAATACCCTACAAGGTATTAAAAGACTGAAATGCAGCTAAAGTCACATAACAATAGCAGAATTCCAAGCCGACACAAGCCACCAACCCTCACCATACCCGTTACATCCCAGACACAGTAACTGAACACTTAACACAGTAATCCACACATTAAATAATAACCACAACAATAAACCTAAATGTCACATATAACAATACCCAACGTAATCCCACATGTAAGAATCAATAACACACACATACAGTATCCTTAATAACTACAATAATCCTAAACCTAACGTAAACCACCTAACAATATTAGTACACAATATTATACTTATCTCACAGAAGTTCATCAGCACAACAAGTATATAATCCACACACAAATGAGAGAAGGGAGTCACTTTACACACAAGTTATACTGTTGTAGCAGAGAGTGCGCTGAGGCACTCACTCACTTGTTGGATTTATGGCTATCAACCACCGACATATAGTCAAAGGTCATTAAGCCAGTCTAAGGCGGGGTTCTCACCAATACGTTTGCAATCCGTTTGCACGGAGTCCGTTCACGTTGATGACGTCACGAACGTACGTGTATGTGCCCAAACAGTGGGAATGCGGTGCGCGTCTCGACCTCACGTAGACGGACCACGTCCAACGTTGAGGATGAACTGAATTCATCTTTTTGGGTAGCAACGTTGGCGGTGGTGTCCGTTTATAATGTTGTTGACTCCTCAACATATGAAAATAATATGAATTAAACTTATTTGTTCGCAAAATGATACGATTTAATGTAAATACAATAATAATCATAATATATTTGTGTATAGTTCGTCAATTTATGTACGATTAATAAGAATGTACATTGGAACTGTAGGCTTGGCAACACCGCACTCTGGTGCTGGGTAAACAAACAGTCTACCAGCCAAAACAGCAGTTGTAGCTGCTCACTACATTAAAACACAATTATTAAAAGTTGAACACCAGGTACAACAAAATGATTGAATTAAAAAATTATTTGATATCATCCATGATTCTAAATAATATTTGTAATGTAAATGTATAATAATATATAGGTTGTAATTAAAAGTACTAGAAAACATCCGCATTTTTAATAGGCTGATATGGTATCTAGTTTATTGGTTATTATTTTATGCCTTTAGTAAATCCTTGTCCATCTCCGGTAAAAACTCGGCCATAGTCGCTTGTTGTTGTTGATGTGAAGAAACGGGCGGGAAACGGCGCTCAACTCCTCTGTGTCCGTCTGGACGTTGTGTTCGTGACGTCATCAACCTGAACGGACTCCGTGCAAACGGACTGCAAACGTATTGGTGAGAACCCCGCCTAATCCATTTTATTCTATCAATTTATATAAGGTCATAAAGTTTTGTCTCCCTCAGAAAACTTAGCAGTTTGTTTATAATACTCTTATCATCAGATAAAACATTCTCGATGGTAAATGCTTTATTTTTTAGTTGGAAATGTCTTTTAATTTTAATTCTTTGATTATTATACTTGCTACAAACAATGAGCAAATGTGCAATTGACATGACTTGTGTGCACGTTGGGCACATAGGAGGAAAATTTCTATTAACATAGGCCTCTAGGTGAGTTGTCCATGTGGCATTAATCCTAAGTCTGGCCAACACTACCTCGTCCCTGCGACTACGCCATGACGACGTAGCCCAGGGTTCAATAACTGCTTTAAACTTGTTATTGATGTCTAGTCTGGTCCACTGCCTTTGCCACAGGAGATGAATTTTAGATTTTATGAGAGAGACAAAACACCTGAGATCCGTACGGACTATGCTAAGGTCCAGATCAACAGTCGACCCTGCTAATTTATCAGCTTGTTCATTACCATAGATACCATAATGTGATGGTACCCATATTAACTTGATCAATTTATTGGCACTAAATAGCTTACTAATGATATTACCCTGTATTTCATTGTTAGTTGTATTCAAAGATTTAATAGCTTTAAGTGAACTTAATGAATCAGTAAATATGACTATCCTATCGTGGGTCGTCGATAGGGCAAAATCCAAAGCTTTATCTATAGCAAATAATTCAGCAAGAAAAATAGATGTATGATTCGGCAGTCTGAATCTTAACTGACATTCATGCGACCATACACCCGCACCCACACATTCATCCGTCTTGGACCCGTCGGTATATAGATGGAAATAAGACAGATGTTTGACAATTATCTCACGAAACCTCTGGTGTACCTCCACCTCCGGCACCTGGGATTTAACCCCTGGTAACCAGGATTCCACACAAATAAAAGGGGGTATTACCCAGGGTGCAATATTTACTATAACCAGGGAATCGATTGTTGATAAGTCTATACCGACACACTCTACGAGGTCGTGGAGTCTTGCTCTGAGGGACCTAACGCCAGTGCCCTCCTGGGCCGTGCGTCCCCTAGGCGGATAACTTGGCCCTTCCAGGGGCCTATCGCCATGGCCCCCCGGCTGCGGGCGCAAAAAGGCACCACCGGGAGGATGACTCGGCTCCCCGGGAATACAAACAGCGGGCCTGGTGTCCCTTGGCCTAACGCCAGTGCCCCCTAGGGCGCAGGGGTTCCCGGACGGATAACTCGGTCCCTCTACCAGGGGCCTAACGCCATGGCCCCCCGGGTGCGGTTGCCGCAGCAAGGCATTACCGGGAGGATGACTCGGCACCCTGGCTTTCTTAGCAAAGTATGTTAACATTAGTTGGTCTCGTCTTAGACGGAGGGGAGGCACTTGTGACTCCACCTCTAGACGCTCGATTCGAGTGCAACGTAGGGCTCCAAGACACACACGCAAACAAGCATTCTGCACAACATCCACACCTTTCAAAACAGACTCAGATGCCGAACCATACACTATGGACCCATAATCTACTCTAGATCTGATCAGGGATTTATATAGCATTAACAAAGACTTCCTATCTGCTCCCCATTTTGTACCAGAAATGCATTTAAGTAAATTGAGTGCTTTTAAACATTTAGTTTTTAACTGGCTGACATGGCAAGTCCATGTCAGTCGACTGTCAAAAATCAGTCCAAGAAATCTAGTTGAATTTTGAATAGGTAGGGGGTTTCCACCCATGGTCAACCGGACGACGGGTTTTTTCCTATGAGTGAAAATAACCCCTACACTTTTTCTAATTGAAAACTTAAAACCCCACTGGAGGCCCCAATTATGGATCGAATCCAGTGCCGATTGAATTCGAGTTGCCGAAAACTGTGCACTATGGCTGGAGTGCCATATTGCACAGTCATCAGCATACAGTGAGTATTTAAGATTTCGAGGAGGAGCTGGTAGAATGTCATTAATCATACATAGAAATAAGGTCGGAGACAGAACACTTCCCTGGGGGACCCCGTTTGCCTGGACAAAAGTGTCCGAGAAAGTGACTGTATCCGAAAAAAGCTTGACAGAGAAAGTTCTGTCAGACATGAAGTTCTTAACAAAAAAGGGCAGATTACCGCGTAATCCCATCGCATGTAGTTTCCTGAGGAGGCCATGTCGCCAGGTCATGTCGTAGGCTTTTTCTATGTCTAAAAATACTGCAACTAAAAACTGTTTTTTGGCAAATGCCTCTTGAATGTGAGATTCCAGGCTTACTAATTGATCGAGCGTCTGGCGACCTTTGCGGAAGCCATACTGCTCGTCAACCAGCAAGTTCCTGGAAATTAAAAAATGCAATAGCCTACGATTAACAATTCGTTCCATGACCTTGCATAAACAACTTGTGAGAGCAATAGGACGATACGATGAAGTCGATCTGGGGTCCCCCCCTCCTTTCGGTATGGGAATGATATGTGCAAAGTGCCATGAATTTGGAAAGGTATGACCCCTCCAAATTTCATTAAACACCTGCAGCATCTTGATCATGGAATCATGATCAAGATGCTTTATCATCTCATACCGAATCTCATCGGGTCCTGGGGATGTCCCACTACAGGCTCCTAGGGCTTGAACAAGCTCTTGCATTGTAAGATCACAGTTGTAATCCAATTCATCTCCTGTGGCAAAGTTAATAGGCTGCAGCTCTGATGCTTCCTTGAGAGGCAAGAAAGCTGGATGGTAATTGTCAGAGCTGCTAGCAAAAGAGAACTGCCTGGCGAGGGCGTTAGCAATGTCTCTAGGCTCGTCAAAATTGACGTTATTATGTTTGATGTTAGTGATTTTAAGTGAAATTTTCTTTTTATTTAACTTTTTAACAGTGGACCAGACTTTAGATATAGATGTTTCAGAGTTAATAGTAGAGACAAAGCTTCGCCAGGAGTCTCGTTTGGCTTGTTTGATGGTTCGACGAGCCCTAGCTCTCGCAAGTTTATACTTGCGAAAATTCTCATCACTGATGTGAGTTTTGAAAAGCCTGTAGGCCCTATTTCTCTCACACAGTGCTATGCGGCAATCTGGCGTCCACCAAGGAACTCTATGCTTTGCGCTATCTATCGAAGTCTTAGGAATTGTTGCCGTTGCGGCTTTGAGAATACTATCTTTAATGTTATTTACTTTATCATCAATGGTTTCCCCAACAATTTCAATATTGAGACTCTTTGTGAAGGACACCCAGTCTGCTTTTTTTACGTTAAATTTAGGTGCTGAAGGCTCTTTAACAGTGTCGCTGTTATATTTAATCAAAATAGGAAAATGGTCACTTCCCAATGAGTCATCAATAGGTAGCCACTGGCAAGAAGTGGCAATTGATGGGGAGACCAGAGATAGGTCAAGGACGCTAAAATTACCGGTATTATCATCAACTCTCGTCGATCTACCGTCGTTCAAAAGAATCAAACCGGAATTACTGATAAGCCTAGCCATCTGTTCCCCCTTCCTGTCATCCCGCAGGGAACCCCATAACGTATGATGTGCATTAAAATCACCTACAATTAATTTTCTACAGGGCAGACTGTCCTGCAGATCAAAAACATCATCATAAGTTACTGTATCAGGAGGACAGTAGACAGAACAGACAGTCAGGTAGGTACCACCGAATTTCACTCTGCAGGCGACAGACTCCAGAGGGAAATTAGATGGCACCTCAGTGAAAGGGAGGGAACGGCGGATGTAGAGAGCTACCCCACCTCCCCCCCTCCCGTTTCGATCCTTCCTAATTAACTCGTAGTTCCGAAGCTGGATAACCTCGTCTTCAACCCGGTTATCCAGATGAGTTTCCTGAAGGGCAATAATATCGGCAGCGTAAGTACAGGCCAAAAGTTTAAGTTCATTTAATCTACTTCTAAGACTTCGACAGTTCCATTGTACTATGGTCAGCGCGAAGATTATCGTGGTTTACGGGGTTTTGGAGGGCCGTGTTCGTCCTGGCGAACCTTTTTGTGCTGGGAAGGAGTACCCTCCTCTTCCTCAGCACTTCCCGGGGACCTCCCACGGGATGGTTTGGAGATGATAGTCTCCATCGCCTGTGCCTCTCCACGAGTCACAGATCCAGACCTCGAGCAGCTCGACGCACGACGAGCTGTCTGAGTCCCAGATACATGCTTCGTGGGAGTCACCTGAGCGAGAACATGAGATTGAGATTGTTTATTATTAGCGGTTTCATTTGCCTTGTGGGGTTTCTGTTTCTGTTGTTGGTTTGATTCAACAAGTTGTGTAACTAATTCTTTCAGTTCAACTACTGTAGTTTCCAAACTATTTACTTTATCTGTTAATGCTTGATTTTCTTTTTCTTTAGCCTTAAGAAGTTCCAAGAGGTCATTTACTGCAGGAGCATTAGATGAGCCAGCTACAGCTCCGGCGTAGGATACGGTGGGAACCTGGGTAACCCCCTCCACCTTCCTCTTTGCCTCACCATAACTGACATCATGAGCCTTCATGTATGCCATTGTTTCGGTCTCCACAATCAGACTTCTGCAGATACCTGCACCTGCCTGGTGGGGGCCGCCACAATTGGCACACTTGAACACTGTCTCTGAACATTGATTCGTCTCGTGACTTCCGGCACATTTACCACAAATGAATTCACCTGAATTTCTAGTGAAACACCTCAATGCTGTATGTCCGAATTTTTGGCACCTGAAACAACGCATGGGTTTCTGAATATAAGGTCTAACGTGAACAATTTCGTATCCAATCTTAACAGTGTCAGGTATCTGAGCAGCAGCAAAAGTCATGAAAACTAGGCCAAATTTCTCTCTCTTGTTCTCTCTCATCCTGGTCATACTTTGTACTTCCACTACGCCCTGGTCCTTCATTCCGTCAAGAATGTCTGCATCATCCAGGTCAGCCAAATCCCTATGAAATATGACGCCCTTACAAGTATTTGGCCCAACTGGAATGGTGGTTTTCACCTTGAAAGAATGAATCTGCGTCAGTTTAAGTAAATCCTTAACCTGGGAAGAGTTGAGCACTTTAACCAGGAGACTACCATCTCGCAATTTCTTAGCAAATTCCAGACTGCCACCCACCTGACCATCAAGGACCTTTTTGATGATAAATGGGTTAACAGTCTTCAGAGATTGAGAAGCATCAACACAACGTACATTCACATATCGAGCATTCAGGGAAGGAATATCTATATCTGGTCGCCTTTGTCTGTCAGCCGTAGGGGTTCCAATATTGTCTGCCTTAGTCTTAGGATGGTCATTGGTCGTCAGCCTCCCTCCTTGAGGAGGAGGAAGGCTAGTCGAGGGATCAGCCATTCGGGACATCGGACTAGGTCCGAGCCCTCTCCACTCACCCTCTCCTAACTCCCTTAACTATTGTATCAACCCCCTAAAATAAGGACAATAATTTAGGGAAAAATAAAAGTAACCTTACTCAACCCTCCCTAGTGGTAGCCTGGCGGCGTACTCCAGTACCAGCTAGGGGATCGGAGCTAGTGCGGAAGGAACTTTCCCACCACCGAACCTGCCTAATGCGAGGGGTGGTGTAGTCAGAACCCACCTCCCAAGCGAATACCGTTGCTCAGAAATATGAGACAACCGTAGGCCCAAGAGGTCGCGGAAAATATGGAAGAAAAAGAGTAGTTCGAGAAAAAGAGGTGCCCAAATGACACACCAGACTACTGGGCCCCACTACCACAGGGATTACCCCTGAGGCAGCGAGTGCTGCGGGTCTGGTGTAGGGAACAACTATCTACTAGCTAGCATGCACTACATGATGTCCTCAAGCAAAGACAAAACACAGAAGGTGCACAACAGCAGTGCAGCAAAACGCTGCAAATTACGTTACTATTTACTTTACAAAAGCAAAGAGACAACAGAGTATTGCTGGCAGCCTTGAACCACCTGTCCCCGCTATTTATACATTTTATTTCCCTCCAAAACCCAAATCCTCCTCTCCTATTGGTGGAGGGAAAAAGACACGATTGGTGGAAACCTAAACAAAGGCCTAATCTGCCTAACCACCGTCTTGGTAGTTCCCTGTAAATGAACCCACAAGTTTCGTATTGAGGGTCGTAACACATATTAAAACAAAACGGTAACCATGATACATAAACTGTTTTAAATGTAGTCATTATTCTTTCTAGGACGTCCGTAACAGATATTTGTGTGTCTGTGGTGGACAATGATACTTTGGAGAGTTTGATGTGAAAACTAACAACCTCCACACTGCCTTGTCAACAAAAACAGAGGCTTTTTCACAACAGGTTATAAATTCGAATTAATGTTTACATAATTTCTTTTATTTTCTTTCATTGAGTGCCTGCTATAAGAGTAAATATTTCGTATTCAATGTTTCAGAACGCTATGGATAAAATTGGTTTGGTAAATCCCTACCTCCTGTGGACTTATCATACATATTATTTATCATTAGTCACGGCAATCTTTAGTGTTATAGCACATCATCACGGTGAATTATAGCAACATGACAACGATTATAATATAGCTTCTACATAAGAATTTTAATCTTATCAACGCACATGACTATACAGCCTGTGCTAGTGGAACTTCAGGATGAGTAAATGATAGGACAGTTTATTTTGAATATGTGGCACAAAGTTATAAAAACTTTGCACGCAAAGGAATATATGTATCCCTCTTTCATTAAACATTTTGGTGTTTTATTGATGCCTGGCATATTTGTGTATGGTATGCCTGATGGTGGATGATTGCTACTTTTCTAACTCTCCCTTAATGTGTATGATCACATATCTGCCATATAATTAGGTGATAAAGACAGCTTGTCATTACACTATTAAATGAAAAGATTGTTCACAAAGTTTTCTTAAGATAAATCCTTTTTCTCTTGAAGAACAGAGCATGCTATAAATCAACCAATCACAATCCCCGTTTCAAACCTGGAGTATTTCATTCATAGAATATCATCATTTACTACGTCGGAGTTGCCAGGAACCACCACTCAGACACAAGGAGTGCCTAGGTTCATGTGTTGGCAATGGTACATTACTGCTGTTGTCTTCATAGTTTTTACTACCATCATTATCCATAGTAACACAGCTTCCATCCATTATGTTACAGTGTACATTACTACTGCTGTTGCTGCTGTTGTCCTCATGGATTTTACTGCCATCATTATCCACAGTAACACAGCTTCCATCCATTATCCTGTCACTGCCATCTTCTTTTATACACATCCAAAGAAACACTGACATCATCCTTTCCATCAGACGTGAGGGTTCCCACAGAGTGTCATCCTGTACCTCCTCTATCTCCCTCAGGATGGCACTTTTGTGAATGAAGCCTGCTGGTTCTGGAATTTTGATCTTGCGACCATCCCAATAGGTGAATTGTTCTTTGATGTCCTGTGTGGCCCAGCTTTCTACCTTTAGGGACATGATCAGCAGTTTGCACGCTAAAAATCCCACCCTCCTCCTCTCTGGGAGCTCTGAAGATTAGGTTCTCCACAGCAGCGAAGGAACACCTCCAGTTTCCATCTCCTGTACTGGTGATCTGAACTGAATTGACAGAGGAGGGTGTCAGTGGGGGTCTCTCCATCATCGCAGGCCAAGGAATGTTTAGAACAGGGACTAAATCTACATCAATCAGAAGCAAAGGAAACTCTAACCCTTGCCAAGCAAAGGACACATAATAATAATAATAATTAACGGTTTATTGATAAAGGCAGCCCTAAGGCTGAAAATATACATACAGACAATGATTTACAGTAGTGAATAATGAGTAGCACACAGATTCCCCACAACAGCTCATTTACACATAGAAAGTAAAGAATAGAATTTATTGTGGATCTCTACACTTGAGTTTTCATACTTATCACAAGTGCACATAATAATAATATACATAATACAAAAAAATTAGTTATGGAAGAAGCATAAAATACATGTTCATATAAAATTCTTACGTATGGATTCTTTAACAAAAGCACAAATTTATGAATTTAAAATCTTAACAATAGTTGGAATGGTGCTGTTTTTGTAACGGTTTGTCCGGGGAGCTTTGATTGGGATGAGACGGTTGTGGTGACGAACATTGGCACCAACTTGTGTTTTTCGGATTCCAGGCAGTATTAAACTAAGTCTAGGGTCCACAGGCTCAAAAGAAACACTACAGCTTGAAATAGCATCGAAAAAAAGATTTACAAAAATTTAGCTGTCCATGTAATCTCTGTGTTCCTCAATAATGGTGGTTACCCTGAGTGAGCCAGTGTAGTGTTTAGCTTGGGCTACATGTTCAGGGAGTTTCTCAACAGTCACTCTTAACGACCCACCAGGGAAACCATGAATATTTTTTAGTACCAAATTACAGTTAAACTGAGCTGCCCAGGACATTGAGATTACTAGCAAACAGAAGATTCGTAATCTCTAGCTTCTTAAGTAATATATGTAGTTCATTAGTTAGCGTTTCATTGACTTCTCTTGCTTCTCCTTTGGTAAAGTTATCATGTAACTTCCTTTCTGCCTTTTCGATGTCACCCCTCAAACTTTGTTTTAAGTGGGCTAAGTGAGCGTGGATGAGTGCCTTGGGGACATTTTGTTCCTGGTCTTTAACTCTAAGCTTGGCATCTAAGGTGTAGTTATTCATGTATTGTTTGTAACTCACGACTGTTGGCTCTGTCTTTGACCTCCTCAACGCCTGGCATCAAGAAATCACCCGCCTCATAAAGACCAAACATGTAGGCGACAGGCGTGATGTAGGAACTCAGAAAATGATCTCTCTTAAAACTCGGAAGATGTATCCACGGGGAGTCGAACCCGGTACCTCTGGGATGCAAAGCGAAACCTCTATCAGTATATCATAAGGGTACCCCAGTGGAGTAGTGTCGAGATTCGCGTTTTCAGGTCACTACATCGATCTAAGTTTGTGGTTGATGCTCCATTACTCAGAAGAAAGTTACAAATCCCCAATCGACCGTGGGAGGCAGCCACATGTAACGCAGTCGATCCATTCACCATCTCAACAGTCGTGTCAATTCCTACTTCACCTACCGTCAATACCATGTGAGTCAGACAGAACAAGTCATTTTCACAGGCAACCTGAAATGCTCTGAACAAAGTTTCATCAATTAAGTTTACTGATGTTACACTCAGTTCATCCCAAGTATTGGTCCTTTTTCTGATCTCAAACACCTCTAGTAACTTTTCCAGGAAGAGAAAGAACAGTCCTTCCTCATTCTGTCCATACTTTTTCAAAATGCCGTCGTTATTTTCACTTAAATTAACATATTTCGTTTTTTCTTTCTCCTTTCCAGCTTTGTCACATACAGACTCTCGATTAATTTCTTTAAATTTGTTTTTATCAAAATTTCCCTTGGAACTGAAATGTTCTCTTTCTCCCTCCCTTTGTAAACAAAACATCAGTTCCCTCAGCCAAGAATCACACACAACAACCTTACCAATGTTGCCATCCAACCCGAACGTCGAGACAAGTCTCACAAAGTAACATTTCCAAAGCATATTACCCCTATACTTGGCTGTGTGTGAGGCAGGGGTTTTGACAGCTCTACTTTCCTTCTCTAGTTCACTGGTTGTGTTATAGTACTCGTGTCTAGTCGTTGTTTCATACTTATTACAGCTTTCCTCTTCCCTGCGACGTTCGGTGGCCTTATAGTTAGTGCCTGAATCTCAAATCGGAAGAGTAAATATTCTCAGGCCCTCACCTGAGAGGATACATCTCCACTCGGCCACCTCCCCTACCCTGTATTTCTGTATTGTGTACTGTTGTGGTCCCCATATTACAAGAAAAACATCGAAAAACTGGAGAGAGTACAGCGCAGGATAACTAAAATGATCCCTAGATTACGAAATAAACCATATGAAGAGCAACTAAAGGAATTAAATCTATATAGCCTCAGCAAACGGCGACTAAGAGGTGACTTTATAGAAGTCTTCAAAATATTCAAAGGTTTCAGTAATTTGAATGCCAGTAATTACTTCAACATCGATAATAGAAATATTACTAGGAATAATGGGCTTAAGATCGTCGGGAAACGCTTTAACACGAATGAAGCTAAATTTTTCTTCTATAATCGTATCGTAAACATTTGGAACCGACTGCCCTCCAATGTTCGTTCAAACGTCACCTAGACAAGTGTCTAGCAAATAACCCGAACCTACAACTATTCACACTCGAATAAGATTAGCATCATAACCGCAGTTCACTTATTATATATACTCCGACAAGAGTAGAACAGTCCCAGCATAGAGTGTAGGACGTAATTAAGCCAGTCGGAGTATAGTCCACTGGTAGGGTAAATCTATAGCTAGCTAGTACTGTATTGCGAATAATTTCTCGTCATACATATATATATATATATATATATATATATGTACTGTATAGTTAGACATAGTGTATGAACCTTCCTGCTGTCCTATATAAATTCCATGTTAGTTTTTCCATACTCCAGTTTCGGCTGAAGTGAGTGTTGGGTGTGGAGGAGCCTTCTTCTTTGCTATACTTTCCCTCACTCTTATAGGTTAGATAGAATAGCAAAATCAAACAGCCTCGAAAGGACCAGTAGGTCTGTTGCTGTTTGAGTGTCCTTTGTATTCCTTTGTATTAATGTGTGTCTTTATAGTACCTGCCATCTTTCTCCCTTGAATTACTCTATTTTCCACTTCTGTCCCACACCTCCCTCTCTTGTCAAATATAACTTCTTGGCACTTAAACTCCTCAATCACCTAGCTCGAAATTTTAACATTCACTTGCACACTGACCCATGTACCCTCTCTCACCTATGTAATTTTATATATCACGCTTTGTACGGTAGTACATGAAAATAGGCGATTAAAATTATGCATTTTAATTCATAGTATTAACATTTATAGTAATAGTACTAAAATATAGCATTTAATAAAATAACTCTAGCATACGATAACACAAATATAATAATATAGCTTAACACTATTCGCAAATTTATTACATTTATTATTATTATGAAGGTGGTAATTTTTTTTGTTACATTGGAGTGCCTTGATTCCTCCAAAGTATGCCAGGAAACAGGACCAGAAGAGCAAAAATAATGGTGTTCTGTTGCTTGGAATAGTTTGGAGGATTCAGTTGCTCCAGATTTACCACCACAAAACTTCCTCCTTAAAGTAATACTAGCATAAAGAGTCGAAGTTACGATAGCCAAGCAAATAAATCTATTTCTATAATCAACTGAAACCTTGATACAAAATAGTAAGTTTATTGCTGACCTCCAATAGTGTCTCGCCAAACGGTGCTAGAGTGATGGGCAACCTCCTTTGTGCATCTTGAAGGAAGATGTTGGCCCCTAGATGTCGCACCAGAGTTGCTGTAGTATCCAGCTGACCACTCTCCAAGGCGGCATATAGTGCTGTCTGTCCACTCACTGTATGACTGGATAGGGTTGATGCACCACTCCGCTGTTAGTTGGTTTACCAGGATCAGTTGGTGATTGTTGGTATTTCACTACATCATAAATACGGACCTATAGCTACACTACACTACACTGTACAGCCAACATTAAATATCCACCGACACTTTCCTTCCATCATAGTAAATATCTTGGTAATAAAGAACAACACGTGTATATTTTGGCAGCACCATATAATAATAATTGATTGAGGGGGTTGAGTTGACGTAAGGTGTTGAATGATAATATATTGATATGTTATTATACTGATTTATTTGCACGGTGAAAGGAAGGTGTCGGAGGTTATTTGATTGTGGCTGTACAACAGTGAAACTGATACCAAAGCGAACGAAATTGGACATGATTTTGGACCACTCTCTCACTGTACTATGTAGATGAGGACGGTAAGCGGGCCTGTGGCCTTTGTCCTCATCTTTGTTAATATAAAAAAAAAAAAAAAAAAAAAAATGTACAGTCACGAGCACAAATAAGTATCCAGCTCTTGGTTACAGCTTTGATCAGTCCAATTCACCAACGAAGTAATTCCAATGGAGATCTTATTGTGCATTTATTTACTGTACCTAGGTATTCGAAGCACACCTGAATACTTATTAGTGCTCGTAACTGTACAGCACAGTAGCTGGCAATCAACCATTACAAATATATCATATTACCAGTCAAGGGGTTACACAAGTGGGAATGGGGTATGGGCCGTAGAGAAATAAGGGACCCTTTGTTGTAGTAAAAATAATGGAGGTAAATGAGTCCTTCAAATATTGCCACCAAACACACACATAATATATGGTAGGAGCTTGTTTCATGGCATGGTCAGAGGGAATCAGCTAGCAGAGGCTTCCAATTTTCATACACGACCACAGGGTCCTTTAGTGGAATATACTGTATTCATATGAGGTTACTGCTGGGAAATAACTCAAGGGAAATATTTCAAGAAAATGTACTGTCTAGTGTTCGTAGCTTGACTTCCGTAATCATAATTCAGTGCTTTCTGTAAGGGACCCCCTGATGTAGACAGAAAATTGGACGTTAGCGAGTCCTTCAAATATTGCCACGATACACCATATATATTGAAGGAGCTTGTATCGTGGCATAGTCAGAAGGAATCAGAAGCCACCAAGTGTCTTACACGAACGCCAAGAACAAGAAGAAAAGGGTGTGTAGTGTTTTCTACCATCTAAAAGTCACTATTTATATTTTGTTCTTACAATTTGAGTATGTTGACTGGGAAGAGCACTGGGTGACTGCTTGTATAGCCACCACTTGACATGAGGGAAGCCATATATTTGTGCCTTATCATATGGTGTTATCTGGCGGTAATCACTTATGTTGTGTGGAATGTTCCTGGCCACCAGCCACTGGACTATCTCTAGGTGTCCACCCATCGCTGCATAATATAACACAGTAGCCCCAGAAACATCTCTGGCCTGAAGGTTACACCCGTGATCAACCATAGCCTCCAGTACATTGATATGACCACTGTAACAACCCTACGATGGTTCGCCACGCCAAACTATCAGCCGGGCTTCAGGTGGTTGGCTCGACCCCTAAAACCATTTCTTAATGAAACAAACCGGGCTTCAACCGAGCTGACGTAGTGGCCCCGAGTATGATTGTTAGTCAGTCTCATCACACAGCGAGGTCTGATCACTTCTCCTGGCGTTAGGCGACAGCTGGACTTAACTATTCGGTCTCGTCTCTTGATAAGTATATTGTGTTGATATTGTCCAATTGGGAGTGTCTCTGTGATTATATCATGTGTCTTTAGTAGAATATTAGGGTCTTTATTATAACATGTGTCTTTAGTATAACATTAAGATCTTTATTATATCATGTGTCTTTAGTATAACATTAGGGTCTTTATTATATCATGTCTTTATGTCATTAGTGTCTATTATGAGTAGTCTTTATATCATTAGTATCTATACTCTATCATGTGATGAAGTCTTGTTAATATACGTTTTATAGTAAACACCTTTTTCATCACCTGTTTTTGTTGGCCAATGTGGTACTCAATTATAAACCCCTAGACCTCTACTACACTGGTCATAGCACCACGTAATCCCGCATAGTGAAGAGGGGTGAAATTAGAAATCCTTAAGAATTATAGGATAGGAAACAATATATCCATATACAGTTCAGATCTCGGGCTTTGACTCGGCTGGGCTAGGGATTGTGGTTTCCGAGTGTACCATGAATTTTGAAAAGGGAGGCCGTATGCTAAATATAGCCATAATAGGTTGTTGATGTTTTCCCGGGGCAGAATGGCCTCCTGCACCACAGACCCCTGGTACACTCTGGTCGCAGTGAATAAAACAAATTAAATAAAGGAGGGGCTGGCCCTATATGCCTGTGCTACCAAAGCACATCCCAAGGAAATGGGACCAGAGCTTACTGGACCAGGGAGTCTGGTTGCCTCCGGCAGCCAGGGAGATTGAGGGAAAGGCTTTGATCCCACTGTACCAGTCCTGTAGGCTTGAACTCGTTCAAGATCTGATGCCTTATTTGTGTTTGATTCTTGGAGTAGTAGTGTTGTTGTTGTTGTTGTGGTTGTGGTTGATTATTAGGTAGCGTAGCAGACGTGGTGTTCAGGGATTAATGACTTCTCTGTTTCTTATTTAAGGCTTAATTTTATTTATACAATTATATCTATTCACACAGGGAATTATACTGATGTGCCTTTGTCTGATATGGTATTGTGTCTCTCTTGGTGGAGACAAGTAGCCCTATAGAGAGTCAGTCTAAGTATCCTATCTGTAAGTGTATGTCCTCTGTTTATATACATTTCCAAAATAGTTGACAGAAATGTCTAGACTTATTTCCAGTTTGAAAAAAGGGGAGGTCTAGTATTTAACTCCTCCTATTTGTTTAGCTCCTCCTTTTGTGTAGCTCCACCTCCATTTCCTCTCTCTCTCTCTCTGTCCCCTTCTCTTTCCCCTACTTTCTCTTTTATGGGGGAAAGTACAAATATCCTGTATGTCCTGAACAGCTGGACTTTGAGAGAATAATGGTGTAAGGTTGGTGTGAATGGTCTAAGGTGGATGCAAGTAGTTTAATTGTGTTTTGAGTGCATGTGTGTGTGTGTGTGTGTGTTTGTTCGACTAGCAGCTGAGAAATCAGTGACAAATTTTCCTACTTCCTGTCTTTCTTCCTGCTTCTACCTGCCTTGCTTCCTGCTGTCCGATTGTAAACATGTTAATGACCTAAGGACTGTACACCACGGCCAGTGCTGTGGACCCAAGTCCACGTTACCACAAGAGCTACAAGTGGGGCCGTACCTTCCATGAGACCAGCCCTGAAGGGACCATAAGGGGGAGGGAGTTTACACTGCTGTATGCAAAGGGAAATGCACCCCCGTGTGCTGGCGGTCCACACAGCAGTGGAAAAAAAAAAAAAAGAAAAAAAAAAAAAGGCCTCCGGTTGCAGTACACCTCACGTGGATTTTTAATCCATGTGGGCAGATATCGTAAAATCCAATAGAAAGTGACCAGATCCTATAATAATCTTTATTTTAGTCCTGTGGGGGATAACTAATATTCACAGAGAATAAAGTCAACCCCACTGGGCCCAGGCAAGGGTGTTGTAGAGGTTCAAAATTCGTAATTTTTGGATAACCAGCCCTCACCAGTGGGAAGGGGTAATAGAGGTGGGACAGTAAGTACAAAAGAAAGAAAAGAAACGGAGGGATACATGAAGAACTGAAAAGGATTAGCTGGGACCCCAAAACCCTTGAAGTACTGCCCACGTCTTTGCAGGCAATACTTCCCTTACGAGGACCATAATAGGTTAAAGGACCCTGTGTCATAATCAGAAAATTGGAGATAAATGAGTCCTGCAAATACAGCCACGAAACGCCACCTATTTGGAAGGAGCTTGTTTCGTGGCTATAGGATGGCTGTGTAGATACAGTTTCATTACGATACCACTGCATTCTATACTCATTGTAATTACCTGACTCAGCTAGGACTATTTTGAATGTACAGTTGGACACATGAATGGGTAGTACAGCCCAAGTGAAAGATGGTCAATTTCTCCTAATATCAAGTTACTTAGTGCCAAATAGGAGACATTAGGGGCAGAAGTCTGTATTGAGGACGATAATAAAAAGCAAGTACCTGATAATAGACACTGGTTACTCAAATGGGAAAAGTATCTTTCACCTGGGCTGTACCACCCATTCATGTGTCCAACTGTACCTTATCTGGAGTTAGGCCTTTTGGCAGGTCCTGTCATTGGTTATCGTTCAGTTTATCCACAATGTTAGCCAAGAGGCCAATAATCCTATTCACATGTCAAGGAAGAATAATTCTGACAGTGTTGATTTCATAGAGAACAAAGATTGACTTGCTCATACCCTTGTGTAAGATTCTGATAGTGTGACCCTGGCCTAGACCCAAACAGCAACCTTTATTCTTTCACTTTAGTCATGGAAAGACATATTTGGATGGCTAGTTGACCTTCTCTCCTACCATCCATTTGCCTACCTTCATAGCTGGTCGTTCGTTGGAAGGACTAATGAGGACCACTTGATCTTGGGAGAGTCGAAGGGAAAGACATGGATGGATTTTGTCTCTGTTTTTCTCTTCCAAATATCTCTGCAATACTATCATACCTTGGTCCAGTGTGTACTAAATTTAATCTTGTCCATAACTAAAGATTGTCTAGCTCCATTTATTCTCTATATCCCTTCATCACATTGGGGAAGGCAAAGAATATTTAGGGCTTTATGCCTTTGAACTCATAATGTTGGTCATTTAGACAGTCAGTGTTGTTACATCTTTCCCCAGCCTACATGGTTGCTATCCTATGCTATCCCTATAGCTAAGCTATAAGGAATAAGGGCTGTTGATTGAGTCATTGGTAAAGTAGTCAATATCTGATTCCTGGGAATTAGCAATTCATTCATTTTCCTCTATGAAACCGGTGAACATCGCGTCAGAACTCTAGTTTTGGTTAATGACCTTGAATTATAACTAACGCCAATAGATAGCTGCCAAAAGCTTAGCTGTGAATATGGTAGATATAATTATATACTGTATATTGAGGAGTATTGCCTTTATATACTTCGTAATGTTGCGTATGTCTCTAGTGCTATATGGCCCTAAGACACAATTCCTTGACGTCTGGCTGGACCAAACTATCTTATATAGCAAATCAACTACTTCTTTACTGAAATAGTCTATTTACTGGCTTAGTTTGGAATATCAGGTAACGGCCAGTACCTTCCTGACCCAATATAATTACCAGAGAAAAAAAAAAATAGATAAAATAAAGTAAGAGCAGCTCGGCGCTATGTTACTCCCTTTAGGTCAGACCGGCACTGTCGCTAGCAAATAAGAAAAAAGAGGTTCCCGTGATCCTTACCGAATCTCAGAGAAAGCCAAATTCATGCAAAGCAGATGGAGAATAAGGAGTCTTCTTTATTTTACACTCTTTATTTATTACTGACTGTATAATGACAAAATTTCTAAATTATAAATTGACATATATATATATATATATATATATATATATATATATATATATATATATATATATATATATATATATCCAACATACTGACTGTTATTGTCAAGGTCACAATTAACAACTAAGCACAATTTCTACTCATTTAAGATAGGAGAGACACGGGGACGACCTTGAGGTAGGAGAACAGTGACACACTGGCGTTTCCTTGTCCCTTCCCGCTTCTTTCCATACGCAGTTTTCCTCTCTCACCGCTGTCCACAACCATCTCCATTTTCACTCTTAACAAAATTACACCTCAAACAATTCTCTTTCATTCAAAAATATAATCTACCTTACAAATAATGCTTATTACTGAATAGATTAAAGCTCTGGTAATTTCTCCCTGAATATTATTTGAACAACCTTCAACGCATAATATTTATTCGTCTCAACATATATTTTAGGAAAAAATAGGGCTACAAGGATTGAACAGTCAGGAAAATTAAGAGTGTAGTTATTCTACATATAGCCCCTTCAATATGACTTCTTCAACATCGCTTCACTAATTTAATATAACTCAAAGATTCCTTCGTGAATCCAAGTCCTCTCTCGTATTTCAAACATATTCAATCCTGATCCCCTTTGAAAAATACTAATATTAATAATGCATTATTAATTAACTACAATCTACTCTTGAATTAAACAGGTAAATTCATATTAACTTTACACCCAATTCTTGCCATACCTTCCTAATTGTAATCACAGCATAAATAATTAATTAATTAACTGTACACTCGTACATATTTACATTTCTCGCATTCTCTCATAAATCTCAGCAAAGAAGAAAACGGCACTTTTAATAAAACAGTTACCGAAGCAAAAAATAATTGAGCGTTACACTTTTCTCTAAATACTTTTCACACACTAGCCTTACTGCAAATATCTGGTCCACACAACCTCTTCCTCTGCTAAAGCCACCTTCTTCTTCACCAATTACAGCCTAAATTTCCTCTCTAACTCTCTTTACGAGCACCTTCCCATACAGCTTTCCTACGACACTTAACAGACTTATACCCATGAAACTCGTACATTGGTACCTATCCCTTTTTCATTGTATAGAAGTACTACACAAGCTTACTATAATAATAGCAATAAACCACAAATAAAAGAAACAACTCACGGCCTTACAGTCAGTATCCAAATATAAACTAACATGTTCTGAGCATTGTCCCATCTGTCTGTCTTTTCTTTTTATCTCCAAGTTATAATCTAATAAGTTCTGAGCATTGTTCTATCAGTACATATTTATATCCAGTGTATACTGTAAGCAAACAAGGTCTGAACATTGTCCGTCTGATTGTTGATTTTATTCATAGGCGCGGCTTCCACTAGCCCGTCACCATCATCACCGTCACCGTTAGTGGCGTCACGAACGGTGGCTGAAATGGAAACGTATGGGAACTCCGGCCCATCACGCTGACGGCCACCAGCAAAAGATGAATAATTTCATCTTTTGACTGAGTGACGGCGGCGGTGTTGACCACCATCGATGGTGTTGGATATCTTGGATATTATGAAAATACAAATATTAAGCAATTGCACACGGAAAAAGATATGAGATCACATTACTCATATAAATATTTAAATGTATTTACATAAAGTGTTTGTATTCATGGATCATGACCACTTTTTTATAGATGAATCTGGAAATGTGACAACAACGCACATTCTTGCGCATCTTGGCTGCGCAGCTCGTGTAAACAAAAACATTAGGAACACCGTGTAGGCCTACTGGTACACAGGCAGCTCTCCTCATCACTTAACTGGCAAATATATTCCTCACAGCCCTCTCCATGGAAACTGTTGACATCAACCCTCTTCTCTCCCTCTAGCTAGCCTCTGGCTAGCACAGTGGTAGCAGTTGTGGCTGCAATTCTGTGGCCCAGCGTTCGATCCTTGCTCTGGACACGTTAAAAATACCACTGATGCCAGAGGTTACCACCCCTGTGAGCAGGGGGTGGGGGTTTGAGTCGGCTGTCTGAGGTCTTCCTGCTTAGTCAGCCATAGCCGAAGCTGACTCGGGTCTCAGGTGGGTGGAGAGGTCGCTGGGCCAAGTATTACAGGGACCATCCTTGTGATGCTATAATTGTGTTTCATACACACAGTGTGTGCTACACTCTGTCCCAGTGACTGCCACTCGCTGGCACCTTTAATAACCTTTAATCAGTATTCTATGTTCTCCTCTCAGAGGTCTCTCCAGCAGTAGCTGGCGTGACCACATTCTCCTTCTCCTTCTTTGTCTTGCTGGTCTAGCTGGGCGGTCTTCTTCTTCAAGTAGAAGAGCAGCAATCATAAATTCGTCGTCCATGTCCATCTTGTTCTTGTGCGGGTAGGCTAGTGTGGGTAGGCTATAACAACAACAACACCGTCGCCATTGACGGGGCTCATCTCCTCTAAAGCGAACGGACGTCGTGTTTGTGACGTCACTGACGGTGACGGGCTAGTGGAAGCCGCGCCATATTCTTTGAGCTTAATGTCGGTTTGCCCCGTAGCTCAGATGGTAAGAGCACCAGCTTTCTTCGCAAGTCTCCTCGGAGCGATGATATTCACGCATTGGAGGTCACAGATTCAATTCCTGTCGTGGTGATACATGTTCTCTTTAACTTTGTTTTTATTACGAACATGTTCATATGGGAACAATTTAGGTGATATCCAGTAGAGTTAATAATTATATATGACATTAATATCTATTATTACAGATGACTATCATGAGAGCTAACATAAATTAATACAACATTCTTCAACGTTACATCCGAGGCCGCCAGAGGTCAACATCGAGAAAGGATTGAAATGCGGGTAGGTGTTACTGTAGAGTGTGTTGATTTTACAATATATAAGAGCGTATTCTTTGAGTAGATGATATTGATGGACCTGACTTACATATGAATGGTGTGAAGAGAGAGTGTACATATGTTTGTACAAGATGATTGTAGTGTTATAAGAAGAGGGTAGGTGTTGTTGTGCACGGAGAGGAAAGATGCAGTGTAGTGTTGCAAGGAGAGGAAAGATGCAGTGTAGTGTTGCAAGGAGAGGATAGATGTAGTGTAGTGTTGCAAGGAGAGGATAGATGTAGTGTAGTGTTGCAAGGAGAGGAAAGATGCAGTGTAGTGTTGCAAGGAGAGGATAGATGTAGTGTAGTGTTGCAAGGAGAGGATAGATGTAGTGTAGTGTTGCAAGGAGAGGATAGATGTAGTGTGGTGTTGCAAGGAGAGGATAGATGTAGTGTAGTGTTGCAAGGAGAGGATAGATGTAGTGTGGTGTTGCAAGGAGTGCATATGTGAATTCTAACAGGGTATGTGTGTTGCAGCAGAAAGAGAGTATATAGAGGGCTTTCTGTGACGTCACGAGCGCTTCGCTTTTGTTTCAAGGGATATACTGGCTGTCATATTGGAGGGCAGTTCGAATGTAAACATTGATCATTGGACCTAACTTTGTATGCAATGGAAGGCCCTTCTTCATCCCGTGTTCTCAGTCAGTATGCAATAATGCTCGACAGTGAAGCTAAGGTCCGATATATTGAAAAAAAGAAGTGCTTTTGGTGGCAATGACCCCTATATAACAAAGGAAAATGGTCGTCCTTTGGTGGAACTGTCCGCGAGTGAGCTACCAGTCACTGCATACCATGATATTTACATATATTTTCTAACCTTTTTTCTGTCTACTGTAGGCCTAAGGATGGTTCTTAAGACTACCACTAGCATTAGTACCCTGTATCCACTCCAACATCTATGGCAGTATATGTTCCTGAAAATCTGCAGGCAGGACATGTCCTCTTCACCCTCTACTATTATGCCTGCTCCCTCTTACTCTATACTGTATAAAATAAGGAATAACAATACAACTCTGTGTACTTAATTAAAGTGTTCATTTATTCATTAACAATATAAGAGATCTGTCCCTTATCAAAGGTTTCCATCGCCTGATGTCTCTGATGTCGCTTGTGATTTGGTGTGTGGTGGAAAATGGATGGTACAAAGTCCGGTGAGAGTGGATTGGAGTCTCTATATTTAGAGACAATCCTTTGCTAGAGCATATAAGTGTATGTAACATTTAATCGAGTCTGATATCCATTTGTGATGGAAATTACTTGTGTTCTGGTTCCCAGGTCACTTGCCCCTACTCAAACCAGCACTAGGCCTAACCTAACCCAAGATATGCAGAATATTGCTTACAGTACTCTGCTCATGCTCACCCAATAAGTAAAATATTGTATGTGATTATATAAAAGTAATACTGCTAATGAGGTTTTATACCTTTACCTACTATCCCTGCTGCATAACTAGTTATTTATAACCACAACAAACAAACTTCATTCAAAGCACCAAATAATTTCTAAGTTTAACTTCCTAGTTTCTTACATTATTCACTCTAACTTTACCTGACATGATAATAGCCCCCTTCCAAAAATATATACAGATTTTCCAACAAATATAATCACCAGGTGCATTCAAAGCACATCATATTCTATCAAAATATAATAAATGATCACTACAGAGGCGGGTGTAAGGAGTTAGTTGCCATCCATCTCTCCTCACAGCAGCTATCCATTTTTCTCGTTGTTTCTGGTTAGCTGGAAATTGATAAAATGACACAGAACCCCTCCCGGCCCTATTCTTAAAGTTAAAGTTAAAGTGGCAGGGTTTTAGTTCAGGTATCTGTCTTGCGACACTCTCTTGAACGTCAGCCAGGCAAGCCCAACTCCCCACCATGGTGCCCAGCCATGGCAGTAACCCCCCAGTAAACAGTTTGTAACTCTCGGGCCTGGGCGAGGCTCGATCTGCCGACCTCACGGATGCAAGGCAGGCGCGTTACCACTGTACTAGCCAGGGGCTTGTAACCAAATGCACAATAGTTTAAGCACCATGACTGTTGAGAAGACGATAATAGAGTGGCGGTCCTTAAATAAGAGCCCTCAATTGCCCTCCAATATGGCGGCCGCTAGCGGGTTTGTTTACTTTGATCAGCTGATAGCAGTTGCTGAGGTCACGTGAAACTCCTCTATACAGTGTTGCAAGAAAGGATGGTGTAGTATTGCAGAGAGAATGTCTCATGGTGTTGCAGGGAGAGAATTATTTATGGCCACAGAAAGAACGGACAATGGTATAATTATATGAGAAAAAATAAAAGTATAACGATCAACACGATGGTCTGAGGCCACTAGAAGCCACCATCGAGCAAGACGGTTAGTACTACATATGTACACAAGGTAAGATAATATTAGTATGGAGAAATAAATTATATTGGTACATGAACATTACTGGTTATAAACACAAACTAAAAGAATTATACAGGAAGGTACAAAACTCTACCGACAAACTCTGTGAGTTAATAGATGAACATATTATATGTAAAAATGTCTTGATAAGTAAATAACTAAAACGAACTTAATTAAGAATTGCAGATTTACTTTGTTTTTAATAGAAAACACTGAAATTAATTGTACAAAACTTGAAACAAGAACAAGATGTTCTTATTAACTGTCAGTGAACATACTCTCCACTCTGTTCTGCCATCTAACAGGAGGTCTGCCTCTCTCACCTTCATGTCAAACTCCTCACCTTGCATTCTATCCATATTGCACTTCACTTTCTCAACCACTCCACACTCAATACCACTTTCCATCACACTCATACCACATATCTCATACATACTCTCATTACACTTTCCATCTCACCTGGTAAGTCCACATGCTCCTTTCAAGTAACTCATATCCACTGCATCTATTCTAGACTGGTGAGCCCTACTCCATGTCCATGTCTCTGACGCATATGTTAGTGTTGGCAGGATTATACTATTTTGTAGTCCCCTTTTCCATTCCATAATCACACTTCTACCCTTCAAAATCCTCCTCAGTGATCCTATAGCCTGTGTACCCCTAATAAATGCTCTCTCCCTAATTTTTCCTTCCATACTTCCATGTTTAAACAGAACTGTACCAAGTTACTTAAACTCATTTACTTCCTTAAATCTCTCACCCCCCAGAGCCGCTACTACCATGGCTGTGTGTGTGTGTGTGTGTATGTGTGTGTATGTGTATATTAGGCAGTAACATTTTAAGCGTGATTTAGGGTAGGCAGTAATATTTTAAGCGTGAGTGTGTCTATGTGTGTGTGCGTTAGATGTAGGCAGTAACATTTTAAGTGTGTTTGTCCCTCAAACCAACGCACGGTATAGACATTTTATACATATCATTTCTCACTGTGTTGATTGAAACTAAACCATCCAACGCCTTTTATCATCAACCATATTATCATAGTTGTTATTATTCTGAGCGTTTTCCTGTCAGTACATTTTTATATCCAAGTTCTTCTGTTGGCTAACAAGTTCTGAGCATTGTACCGTCAGTCTGTTGTTTTTTATTCATACTCTTTAACCAAGCAGGACAGCTCACCCCGTAGCTCAGATGGTAAGAGCACCAGCTTTCTTCTCATGTTTCCTTGGAGACTTAAGAATGAGATTCACGCGTTGGAGGTCACAGGTTCAATTCCTGTCGGGGTGAATACATGTTTTCTTTTTCTTCTTTTATTATTTGATATATATATATATATATATATATATATATATATATATATATATATATATATATATATATATATATATATATATATATATATATATATATATATATATATCCAAACTATGCCACGAAACAGATTCCCTATTAGTAACATTAAGGTCGTCCGTTTCCTGGCATAGTTAGTAGGAAGCAGTAGCCCTCCAATTTACCAAAAAAGACAAACTTCCCTTAAAGGTAGAATACACTTTTGGTGGTATGTTCGAGCGCCTTGATTCCTCCAAAGTATGTCAGGCAAGAGGACCAGATAGACAAATATAATGTTGGGGTCTTGGTTGCTGAGAATATATTGTAGGTATAATAATAATAATAATAATAATAATAATAATGACGATGACGATGACGATGACGATATTGATATTGATATTGATATTAATATTAATATTAATATTAATATTAATATTAATATTAATATTAATATTAATATTAATATTAATATTAATATTAATATTAATATTAATATTAATATTAATATTAATATTAATATTAATATTAATAATAATATTAATAATAATATTAATATTATAATATTATAATATTATAATATTATAATATTATAATATTATAATATTATAATATTATAATATTATAATATTATAATATTATAATATTATAATATATTAATATTAATATTAATATTAATATTATAATATTAATATTATAATATTAATATTAATATTAATAATTGTTGCTTGGAAAGAGTTTGGAGGAATCAGTCGCTCACCTACCTGCCTGCTGCTACTCCCTACTGCCCACTATACTGCTCACCTACCTGCCTGCTGCTACTCCCTACTGCCCACTATACTGCTCACCTACCTGCCTGCTGCTACTCCCTACTGCCCACTATACTGCTCACCTGCCTACACACAAAGCCAACCACACCATCTACCCCGACCCAGCCTTCAGAGGACGATGTGGCTCTCTATCTGTTTCTATAGTCCAACCACTCTTAAAATGTTGTTTGTTGGGGACGTGAGGAACCTTTCACCGTTTACAGGGTTGCCGCGAATAGGATGTGCAAGGGAAGGGAAAATCTTACCACATGCCTCCAGATTTTTTATTTTTTTATCATGAAGTAGGGATATGAAATAGCAGTTAATGGGTTCCATCTTCTTTATTATTAATATCACAACATTTTGCTCATTCCTTTTATGTTTTTACATTGTTATTTAAAAGCTCATGAATATGTTTGTATTTGTTTTTTCGAATGTTCTTTGATATTGATGGTATAAGTCTCAGGGTAGAGATATACTTGTGGTTCATGTAATTAAACATGTAATATAATATAAATTCTTATATGAATGTTCTCAATGGTCGTCATCATATGGCATATATGGCATATATGTGACAAAATATTAACAGATTTGGTAATGAAAAGGTTTCCACCCGACTAAATGGAGAGGTGAGGTGAGGTGAGGTGAGGTCGGGCCAGATGCTTTCTGATTGGATTAGCCTTCCTCCTTTCCGGTCCTCCCCCTTTGGCCCTGTGTGTATATAAACTCTGACTTCCCACCCTTGTAAAGTACTCACTGTTCCTGTTTCCTTTCTCCAGTGGTTGTTTTGCATCTTTTTGCTTCATGGTGTATTTGAAGTTACTGCATGTATATATATATATATATATATATATATATATATATATATATATATATATATATATATATATATATATATATATATATATATATATATATATATATATATATATATATATATATATATATATATATATATATATATATATATATATATATATATATATATATATATATATATATATATATATATCCCCTGGGCACATACGTGCCAAGTCTACCATTAGGTCCGACCCATCTACCAGAGAGATGGGCACCTGGGGGGTGGTAACCACGGAGAAACCAAGCAGTCCGTCCGTGGGCAAATTGTGGGGGCGACTCGTCCATGGCAGCAGGTGGATGAGGTGACAAGGCGCGGATCTCGACAGACTGAGAATTCGGGCTGAGTCGCACTCTGCCAGGCGAATCATCGGCTGGGAGAAAACGTCTAATTAGCAGACACTGCGACTTGGGAGTACCTTAAGCAAGAGCCCAAGTATACCTTCGCTTATAAAACTCACACCATGCCAGCAAGAAACATTTCTCGGCCCCCAGTCCCGGGCACTCGCAAGAGAGGGGGTGCTAAGAATCTCCCGGTTGCTACGTGGAATGTGAGGACATTGAACGAGGATGAGAAGGTCAAAAACCTCGTATATGAGATGGATAGGATGAGGGTGGAGCTTCTGGGGGTATCGGAGACGCACTGGACCGAACGAGCTGGAGGAGGCCAAGGTGGGAGAAAACCAACACCAAAATTGGCTTGGAGTAGTAGGAAAATTTGGCTTAGGTCAGGTGAACCACAGGGGACAAATGTTGCTGCAGTTCTGTGCAATCAACGACCTGGTAATATGTAACACGCTGTTTAACCATAGTGAAATAAGAAGAGCAACATGGATCTCACCAGATGGCACCATAAGAAATCAAATAGACTATATCATGATTGAGAGAAAAAATAAGAAGATAGTAAAGAACGCAAGGTTGTACAACTCTGCAGACATTGGCTCAGATCACGCAATGGTAAAAGCGACAATGGAATGGAAGAACACCAGGCGAAGACCAGCAGTGAGAAGGAAGAAGTACAATGTATCCAGGCTGACAGAAAACAGCGACTTGAGAGAGGAGTTCAGAGTGAGGATCGGAGGAGCATTCCAACCACTTCTTGACATGAATATGAAGGAGGCAGATATGGAGGACATATACCAACAATTCAAACAAATAACAAACAAGACAACAGAAACAGTGGTTGGGGTCACCAGAGGACGCAAGACTGCGACACTATCGATTGAGGCAGAAGGTGATTGCGAGAGACGAAGGAAAGCTAGACTAGAAATGATAAACAACCCGCAAAATCCAGTATTGAGACAGAGGTATAGGGAACTAAATAAAAGGGTGAAGGCAACAATAAGAAGACAGAAGGAAAAGGAGCTGGAAGAAGTAATTGAAGAGATGGAACTGGATCACAGGTAAAATAATAGTCATAACCTGTTTAAGAGAGTGAGAGAGTTAGAAAAAAACCACCAAAACGACTGAATGTCGTTAAAGATACAAATGGAGTGAAACACACTAAAAAAGAAGAGGTAATGGAGTGCTGGAGACAGCACTTCTCGCAACACCTAAACACTGAATTCCCGCATGATGAAGGCATACTAGATGGAATTGAGGTGCAACACAAAGAAGATGAAGAAAGGGCCAATAGGGAAATAACATACGATGAAGTGAAGAGCGCGGTACAACACATGAAACTGAGGAAGGCGCCGGGTGTGGATGATATAACGGCAGAAGTAATAAAAGCTGGCGATAACAGCATGGTCAGAGTCCTGCATACAATAATTAACAAGGTTTGGAAAGAAGAGGCAACGACTACTGAATGGGCAAAAATGGTCGTACCACCGGTGTATAAGAAGTACCACCGGTGTATAATAAAAGCTGGCGATAACAGCATGGTCAGAGTCCTGCATACAATAATTAACAAGGTTTGGAAAGAAGAGGAAACGACTACTGAATGGGCAAAAATGGTCGTACCACCGGTGTATAAGAAGGGAGACCCATTAGACCCCCAAAATTACAGAGCAATAGCCCTGTTGTCAGTACCAGGTAAAGTTTTCTGGAGGATCATTGGGGAAAGGATGAAGCCTAGAATAGAGGATAATAATAATAATAAATAATAATAATTTTATTCCACAGTAGGTGGTTATTCTTTTACATTGTATAAAAAAAACTAAAACTAAAGGTTACTTAATGCTAATACAGGAACATAATTATCTTTCATACATGGTTTACATAAGAAATGGCTATGCAATCATATAAAAGATCATGGTATGTTCTGTATACACAGATTTACATTTTTATATACAATTATATACACAATGAATTAAAATCAATGAATATTATAAATACATTTCATACCGTAGTATACATCATTATCTAAAACCTAACTAGCTATAAGATTGGCTCAGCAGCAAGGTTTTAATAAGAGTTTTGAAAGTGTTAATATTGATTGTTAATTTAATATGTGAAGGGAGTGAGTTCCATAATTTAGGTCCTCTGACAGTTAAATTATTACCTCCCATATCTGTTCTATACTTGGGGACATATAACATATTCTGTTGCCTTGTTATGGTAGTCACAGTTTCACTAACTGTTGGGAAATTTTGTAAAGCGTTTGGATAAATTTTGTTTATGTATTTATACATTGTGAGAAGCGTATCATATACAATTTTGTTCTTGATATTGAGCCAATTAAGTTCTTTTAATACAGGGGTAACATGGTCAAACTTTTTTAATCTACCTTCGGCAACTTTCGCCGCAAAATTTTGCATTTTTTGTACCCATGCTATCTGTGTTTTATTTGCTGTGCCCCATATTACAATACAATAATTAATCAAACTTAACACCAAAGACTGCACCACAATTGTTCTTGTATCTTTATCTAGGTTGTCCTTTATTCTATTGATAAATATCAGGGTACCAAATGCCTTTTTCCTCATTTCATCTATATGGATGTCAAAATTCATAAAATTGTCAAAATATACTCCAAGATTCTTAACATAATTAGAAGGTACAATATTATCACTACTATCATTATTATCATTATTATAATTTGGTTTTAGTGTGGTGTTATTCGGAATTCTAGAAAGTAATTGCCTAGAACCAATAAATATACATTGTGTTTTTTTGTCATTCATTAACAACCCATTCTTGATGAAGTATTTTTTAGCATCTCTTATGGTTTCTTCGGCTCTTACTATCAAGTTATCTAAATTATCTATTATGTCACTATGGAGAAATTGAGTGTCATCGGCATATTGAACCAATGAACAATTATTTAATTTTTCCTTCATATCATTAACAAAAATATTAAAAATGATAGGACCTAATATAAAGCCTTGGGGTACTCCAAAAGAAATATTTAATTGAGAAGATAATATATTGTTGAGGCGTACTGATTGTGATCTTCCTTTAAGATAGTCTGTGAACCAAAATGGATTTACTTTGATTATTGTTAGTTTATTAAGTAGGGTATTATGGTCTACACTATCGAATGCCTTGGAGAGGTCGCATAAGGTTAAAAGTGAAATGTGTTTCTTATCTATATTACAATATAATTGATTAGCTATGACGCTGAGAACCGTCTCTGTTGATAGATGTGGTCGGAACCCATGTTGACTAGTAAATAGAAGATTATTTATCTCAAGATAGGCTGATAATTGATTGGCAACAAGTTTTTCAAGTATTTTCGAGAGGATTGGTAGTATGGAAATGGGACGGTAATTGCTAGCCTCACTTCTATCACCGCTTTTAAAGAGACTAGTGACAATAGCATGTTTCCATAATTTAGGGAAAATACCAGTAACAATTGAAGTATTGATAATAGTGGTAATGTAAGGAATAATCACTGGCAAGGAATATATTATCACACCCAATTGAACTAGAGTTATTTAAATTCTTTACTGTAAGGACAACATCATGAACATCAACAGGATGAGGACGAAAGTAAGATGACATATGATTATTAGATATATTGGTAGGTATATCATGATTTGTGTTATTGTTAAGAGAAGCTCTGGTGGTCTCAAAAGTTGTTTTCCCAACACTAGAAAAAAAGGAATTAAATTGATCAGTGGTAGGTATGTCATCACTGTTGAATGATATATTAGAGCTAGATTTAGGGAGGACTAAAGTTTTTACAATTTTCCAAGTAGAGGCAATATTGCTGGATTTATTAAGTTCTTTCTGAAAATGATCTTTCTTATTCTTATAAATTAAGTTTTTTACCTGCTTTTTTAGATTATTATATTTGTTTTGCAATGTGGTATCTGACCTATTTGCTTTTAAATTACTATGTGCTACCTTCTTTTCTTTGATTAACTCCTTTATATGTGTATTAATCCAGGGAGCCGGAGGTCTTGTAATTTTGCGGGTGACTAGTGGGGCACACTGATGCAGACAACTAGTTAATACCAAAGTTAGTATCCCCACCTGCTTGTTAACATCATCAGTACATAATATTAAACTTAGATCATTATTATTTTGTAGAATTTTATCACAAAGAAAATCATTGTTATAATTTTTTAGATCACGAAACGTCTTTATTTCTGAAGTAAATTTAGGCTTAGTTATATTTATGGTGGTGGTGATAAGTTCGTGATCAGCAATTGGGTGGGGGATAACATCTGATGATAGGACTAGGTTTGGTTTGTTAGTAATAATTACGTCTAATAAGCTGGATGATGTAGATGTAATATGGGTGGCTTTATTTACAAGTTGTGATAATTTACTACTTTTGATTATACGATATAGTTTGTTTGTTTTCTGAAAGAGATCGTCATTCATATCACCTAGGATAAAAACAGGTTTATTATGCATTAAAATTATTTGTATAGCATTATAAATATATGTCTATATAAACATCATATTATAACAGAGGGTAATTTTCTACATTGAACTTATACCCAAATATCTTCTATACCATTTTGTTCTTCAAGATTAATGTTAATTACATTTGTATTAAGTGTTTGTTTTATATATATGCAAACTCCCCCGCCACGATTAGGTATGTTAACATGGGTGTCAGTAGTGAGTGTTGACAACCATGTTTCACTTATGCATAATACATCCATATCTCTGTCTTCTACTAGTAACCTTATCTCTTCCATACTGCTCAAGACAGATTGAGCATTTAAGTGCTCAATAGTTAGGGAGTCCTTTATATTACGATCGGCAACGCGTTCCTTGCCATTTTCCTAGTAATTAAAATATGTACATAGTTTGCTTTTATGACCCAAATTTTGACAATTACTACACCTTACTTTGTGATCCCACCTACAATTTTTACGAATGTGGTTGGTCTCCCCGCAGTTGTAACATCTAGCACGTGTTGTGGGTAACTGTGTGGGTGGGGGGAGAGGGGGGTAATCCTGGTCGTAGTTGTCCTGCCTTATGACCTGGTGGATGGAGGAGCGTCCAGTGTCCGACGTCCCGGTGTTATTTGCTATGTGAGGGTAGGAAGGGATCCTAGGTTGGATTGTTGTGGTAGGTGATCTCACTCCATGTAGATGTGTGTAGTAGATGTTATCGTTGCAGCTTCTGGTGTTGCTGTTGTTGTTGTTGTTGATGCTGCTGTTGTTGTTGTTGTTATATTATTATGAATGTCTTGTTGGGCTGTAGGATGTCTGGTGGATTGTAGGTGTTCTGTGTCTGGCTTGTAGGTGATGAGGTGGTCTTGACGGGGCTTGTCGGTGTGGAGGAGGTGTGGCCTGGAATTGTGGTCTGGCCTGAGCATGTAGATGATTGCCAGATCTGTGGGCAGTATGTTCCATATTCGCGCCTTCACTTTCCTGTCTATGCCAACCTCCACTATCGCGATGTCGCACTCCTTGATGCTCACCACGGTTGGAATAATGAGGGTTGCGTACTTGTATGTGAGAAGGTCACGTCCAGGTTGATCCTGCCATCTGTTCACCTCGTGTATATAAGGGCGTGAGGTGTCCTGTTCCTCCAGTACCTCCCATGTGTGTGGGTGATGCTGGCTGGGGCTGGGGGTGAGGCAGGGCTGGGTAGTGAGTCAGCGTGGGTCAAGTCACGGCGCGTCAGGTGAGCCCTGTGTTTTCCCGCCACCTACCAGGCGCCAGCGTCCCTGGTGTTGGGGGTGGGGGGCGGCCGCGTTCCTTCGTTGTTCCCGCGTGGTTTTCTGATGAGGTTTGAATTTTCAGTAACCTTCTCCCAATTCATACATTCGTTCAGAGCCGGATGTTGTGAAGTTATAGCTTTGAGGAGACGTACCAATCCAGTCCTATTAAGTATAGACCCTTCATGCTTGCTATCTATGTTGTAACAGGCGTCGTATATTTAACCTGTGCCAAGCCTGAATGATAAATCAGTATTAATGATGGCGATACCGTTATCATCAGCCCACTTCTGAATGTGTTCGTTCAGTTCATTAATTTTGGCCAACAGGGTGTCTGATTTAGGGCTGGGTGCAACTTTACAAATTATTATTTCCATGCTATCATTTTTGTTTTTCAATTCACTTACTAATGCACTGAGGTTGTCAATCACATCCGACGGGGCTCTACTTTCAATGGTATCGAATAAACCGCCGTAGATAATACACTTTTGTAGTGCCCATTGTAGATAATAATTTCGTATATCCCGCGCACTCACGTACGCAAGTGACAAGAACGAGTGCCAGCCATATATCACCTATAAACATTATTCTATACTCCCATTCATATATGTTCCATTCTATACATTCTTTATATGTATAGACATACTAATATGTATGTGTGTATCCCCAATAAAGCATCCTGCCTGGATACACACATATCACATATCCTTCCGCCAGCCAGCCGGAAGTGACTGGAAGTGACGGCGGCTTGGCTGGAACACACGCGTTGTACTCTCTCCCCTCTGTGGCCTATAATAAACGCGTTAGAACCTACCTCAGGAATCTTCTTCCCACTTACCTCTACTACAGGTCCTACACGTAGTCAGCAGGGTAAGAACATACATGGCGCAGTGATCAGTGACGTGTTTTAACTGTGAAAAAGGCCAGTACACAGGGGGAGGCGACAGCCAGCCAGCCCTCTATACCGACCAACCCTGGATGCCCGCCTTAGGCATCCGTTCGGTGTTTACCAGTGTTGTGAAGTGCTACAGTGTCTAGTGCAGTGTTTTTACAGTGTATAGTGTTGTGCTGTTACTTTATTTAATGTGTGCTTATGTTTGGGGAGGCAGGAATCCTCTCATACATCATATGGTCAGGAGTGGAGAGCAGTACATCCTCCTCTCACGACTGCCCATAGTGCACTGAGTGAGTGAGGCAGGCCCGGAGGCGCGCGCCATTACACAGACAACAACCCTGCCTTGCCCCAGGCCACCCTCACCCCTCACCAGTGTTGCCAGTAACGCGCACATTAGCACTGCACTACAGCACTCTCACACCTGTTCGGTCTTACATCCTCTGAGATATTGTGGCCTGCCGTGTTCCTGTCACCACACTCAACCATGGAGGAAGACAGGAGATTCTACGTGGCACCTGCAGGAGAGGAAGTGACTGGTGGTGACTTCGACATCGATAGTGAGGAGGCAGCTGGAGACACTACCCCCACCTTTGTTGGTAGCCAGTTCAGCAATCTCGGCGTCACTCCTCCCATACCACCACCTCACCAGCCACCACCCAGGTTCCAACTTCCTCCACACCCACAGCCTGCCACAACCACAGACCTCCTTCACTTTTTCTGGTACATGGACCACCAGAGAACACAAGAGGAATACAGAAGACAACAGGAAGAACACTACAGGAGACAGCAAGAGGAAGAACGAAGACAGCAAGAGGAGCACAGGAGACAGCGTGAAGATGCTAAGTTGGCAGCCATTCTGCAGGCCCTATCTCAACTCCAGCCTCACCACCCGTCCTCCACACACCCTCCATCCACATCTTCGTCACACGGGACGTCCTCTAACTCCACATCCACCCATCCAGCAGCCAGTCCACCTCCACCACAGAAGGCTATTACACAGAACCCACCGCCCCTTCGTGCTGATGCAACATTTCAGGTGTTCAGGGAATGGCGGCGTCGATGGGCAGACTATTCTATTATGGTGGACTTAACTAAACTGCCGAGGGAGAAACAGTTGATACAGATGCGTATGTGCCTGACCCTAGAAACACAGCGTATTCTAGAGCACACCCTAGGTATCTCACCCGACACTGACAAGACAGTAGATGAAGTCCTAGATGAGCTGCAGGAGCATATCAAGAACTCCCGCAATGAAGCTCTTCATCGTAGGGACTTGCTGAACTGTAAGCAGAGACAGGGTGAATCATTCAGTGACTTCTACGTGAGGATACGACACATATCAGAGGAAATTGACGTCTGCCCAGGGAAAACCTGCGAGGAAACACAACTCAAGATGGTCATACTAATGGGTGTTTGTGATGAGGAGCTTGTGCAGAAGCTGCTCTCCCTTGATACAACCCCATCCCTGCAGGATATAGTCAACACCTGTCGTGCATATGAAGCCACTAGAAGTGCCACATCAGCGATACGTGCCCCTTCGTCCCAGATAAACGCCGTATCCACCTACAGACGGAACAAACAGCGAGACCAGTCATCAGCCATACAACAGTCTTCAGCATCAGTGGCCGCCTGCCGGAACTGTGGTCGTGAGCACGAGAAGGGCAAGTGCTTGGCCGCCGACAAGTTCTGTAGCAATTGTGGCCGTCAGGGCCATTTTACGAGGTCTCCAGCCTGCCCTGCTACCAATGTCCAGTGCCACAACTGCAAGCGTGTGGGGCACTATGACAGGTGCTGCAGATCCAGGAAGCCAGCACCTCAGGACAGAGATACCACATCATACAGAAGGTCATACCATCAGAAGACGAAGAACTGCCGACGTGTGGGATCACCCCAGAAAATTCCCACACTGACAACTGTGAATCTGACCTACGGAGGCACCACTACACAACTGGACATGCTCCCAGATACAGGTGCAGACATCACAGTGATTGGCCGCCGACACCTCAAGATGGTACAGATATCCAGCAGTAGCCTACGTTCCCCGCCTCCAACTACAACCTTCACTGCAGATGGTTCTTCAATGGCACCAGCTCTGGGAACATGTCAGGCACTACTCTCGATTGGTAGCCGTTCCTGCACTGCCACTATCTACGTACATGAGGATGTCCAGACGCCACTATTGTCATATGGCCACTGTCAGGAGTTGGCCATCATATCAAGAGAGTTCCCAAAACCTATTGTACAGGTGAAACATGTGAACAAGTGTAAGGAGCTACCATTCACGTCCTCCACATCACCCACACAGGCAAAGGAATATTTCCTGGAGGAGTTCAAGGATGTACTGATCTCCAAGGACGACCTGAAGACAGCTCCACTCAGACCGATGAAAGGCCCTCCGATGAAAATCCACCTGAAAGATGATGCAGTACCGTTTGCCATCCACACACCACGTCAGATTCCTTTTGTCTTCAGGGACAAGGTGAAGGAAGAGCTGAACTCATTGGTGGACCAGGGCATCATCAAACCAGCTGGAGACGAACCGTCGGAGTGGTGCCATCCTCTCGTTGTGGTTGCCAAAAACAACGCTGAAGTCCGCCTCACTGTAGACCTCACCAAGCTGAACAGCCAAGTGTCCCGTCCAACCCACCCTTCACCAACGCCGTTTGAAGCCATCCACAGTGTGAACCCCAAGGCAAGGTTCTTCACCACAGCGGACGCTCTAAGTGGGTACTGGCAAATGGAACTGGAAGAAGAGGACCAGCACCGCACCTGACAACCTTTATTACACCATACGGTCGCTTCCAACACTGCCGTGGCCCCATGGGCTTCTCAGCAACGGGTGACGCCTTCTGCCTCCGTGGTGATATGGCCCTCCAAGTAGTACAGAACTGTGCGAAGGTTGTCGACGACGTGCTACTCTACGACGAGGACTTCACCACACATCTGCAACGGATCAACGAGGTACTCACAAGGTGTCGCGAATACGGTATCACTCTGAACAGGGACAAGTTCGTGGTAGCCGCACACAGCGTGAACTTCTGTGGGTACACTCTCTCAGGACAAGGCATCTCCGCTGACCCAGGCAAAGTCAGTGCCATCAAGGACTTCCCAACACCAGCCAACATCACTGACCTCCGCTCGTTCATGGGGTTGGTAAACCAGCTGGCGGAATTCACCCCTGATATTGCCACTGCAGCTCAGCCCCTACGCCCCCTGATGAGTGTGAAGAGGTCATTCACATGGACCGCCGACCACGACGAAGCGTTCGGCCGGGTCAAGGCTGCCTTGGTCAGCCCACCCGTCTTGGTTCCATTCGACCCATCTCTACCAGTGATCCTACAGACTGATGTGTCACGTCTCAACGGGATTGGATACGCCCTTCTACAGGATCATGGCAGCAACCATCTACGTCTAGTGCAGTGTGGTTCGAGGTTCCTCAGTGACACGGAGTCCCGTTATGCAACCATCGAACTGGAGATGTTAGCTGTGGTCTGGGCTATGTCCAAGTGTAAATTGTATCTCATCGGACTACAACAGTTTACCCTCATGACGGACCATCGCCCACTGGTACCAATATTAAACAACTACACGCTAGACGCAGTTGAGAACCCTCGCCTTCAACGCCTAAAGGAAAGAGTGTCGCCCTACCTCTTCACAGCCGTCTGGTGCGCTGGTAAGTTGCTCCGCATCCCTGATGCACTGTCACGAGCACCCGTCAGTCGCCCAACGCCAGAGGATGAGATGGCGTGTGCTGCCGCCACAGCCCATCTCAGGGCCATCGTCACCATCAACGCGGTCACGCCTAATGATAACTCGCCTCCACAGGACACCGACAGGACTCTCCAAGAACTTCGTGATGCATCCAGAGTGGACCCCGTGTACATCCGCCTGCGTGAGTGTGTCACCTCGGGCTTCCCACGTAACCGGTATGAGCAGCACAAGTCATTGCTCCCGTTCTGGAAGCTCCGAGACAACTTGTCAACAGATGGTGACCTAGTCCTGTATGGAGCGAGAGTCATAGTTCCTGAAGCCCTTCGCCGCCGTACGTTGGCTCGCCTCCATGACAGCCACAGAGGTGTGGAAGCCACCAAGCGACAGGCTCGACAGGCTGTATTCTGGCCTGGCATCGACGCAGACATCGCCAGCACAGTACAAGCCTGTGAACCGTGCCAGAATCTACAACCTAGTCAGCAGCAGGAACCTCTGGCAAACGACGACAACCCAACGAGGCCCTTTGAGTCCGTGTCAGCTGACTTCTTCTCAGTGGCAGGGAAATCATTCCTTGTGGTCACTGACAGACTCTCAGGCTGGCCTGTTGTCGTCCCCTGCAAAGGTGATACCACCGCACACAACACCATCAGGATCTTTTGCCGCTACTTCAGGGAAGTTGGTGTGCCCCTCAGACTTCGGACAGATGGGGGCCCACAGTTTACCAGCAGCGAGTTCCGGGACTTCATGGAACAATGGGGAATACATCACCTTGTCTCTTCTCCACACTACCCACAGTCTAATGGTCATGCCGAGGCTGCAGTTAAGTCGATAAAGCATCTCATCCTTAAGACAGCCCCTACCGGCGACATTGACTGTGAGGAGTTCGACCGAGGGCTGCTGGAGCTTCGCAACACCCCAAGCTTCACCTGTCGCTCCCCGGCACAAATCCTGTATGGTCACCCTCTACGGTCATGTGTACCTGCTCACCCCCAGTCCTTTGCAGCAGAGTGGCAGGCCAAGGCCGAGGACTGTGACCGCCGTGCAGCAGCCCGTGCAGAGTTGGTACAGGAACAGTACAACCAGCATGCACGCCCCCTCTCCAGGTTGAGAGTCGGTGACACAGTGCGAATCCAAAACCCGACTTCTCTCCGCTGGGACAAGGTTGGGGTCGTCATGAGCTGCGGCAGGTCCAGGGACTATGAGGTCCGTCTACCCAGTGGTCGAGTGTATTGGAGGAACCGTCGCTTCCTTCGCCCAATAAATCCCCCTGGTGTAGACCCCCTTCCCCATATCCCTGAACCCCCTGTGTCTTGCACGGACCCGGTAACAGAGTCCTTCATTGCCCCCACGACCCCACGTAGGTCTGAACGACTCCAGAGAACAGAGTCAGCTCGATAAGGTATTACGAGCTTGAAGGGGGAGGGAGGTGTAGATAATAATTTCGTATATCCCGCACACTCACGTACGCAAGTGACAAGAACGAGTGCCAGCCATATATCACCTATAAACATTATTCTACACTCCCAATCATATATGTTCCATTCTATACATTCTTTATATGTATAGACATACTAATATGTATGTGTGTATCCCCAATAAAGCATCCTGCCTGGACACACATATCACATATCCTTCCGCCAGCCAGCCGGAAGTGACTGGAAGTGACGGCGGCTTGGCTGGAACACACGCGTTGTACTCTCTCCCCTCTGTGGCCTATAATAAACGCGTTAGAACCTACCTCAGGAATCTTCTTCCCACTTACCTCTACTACAGGTCCTACACGTAGTCAGCAGGGTAAGAACATACACCCATGATAGCTTTTCATGTACCCAGCATTTTAATAGGTCAATATTTGCTTCATCTAGGGTTCTAATTTCACAATTAGTAGGAAAATCCGACACTTTCATAGTCTTTAGATTCATGTCACCGAGTAGTAATGTATCTTTATTAGTCTTTACAGTGATGGTTGTGTTGGCAGTTGATTGTGGTTCAAGTTTTTCAAGACGTGTGTTAATGTCATTTACCTTATTTGAGATGGTGTGTTGGTGGTCCGGGGTAGAGGTCAGGGTTGCCTCACGTGATGCGTCTGCTTCTAGCACTGTCACTCGATCACACAATAATTGTAGCATTTCACTTATTTTTATAACTTTTTCACTTAGATTTGTGGGTTCACTGTAGATATTATTGCTGATTACCGGATCGGTATTCTGTCCGGGGCTTTCATTGTTATCGTCGGTAAGTGCAGAACTGGATGGTTTTGTTTTCTTTTGTTCCTCCATTATCATTTCAATAAGCACATCTTTGTTCACCCACACATTTGTTAGACCCAAATCGCGACACTTCTTCTGGAGTTGAGTTTTGGTGAAGTTAGCGTCGAGATATTCAGGTGTGATATTTGTTGGAGATATGTGGTGGTCTGTCTCGGGTGGCTGAAAGGACGCCATGTTGCCGGGGATAACAGGTAGCTCAGGTAGGTCGTTGAGGTCAGGAGCTAACTTGGGTATGTCTTACCCCGGCGAGAGACTACACTAGAGAGGAAGCATTGAACAAGAGACAATTTGGATTTAGACCAGGACGTGGCACAACAGATGCAATATTTGTCATCAGACAAATGCTGGAGAAAGCCAAAGAGAAGGGAAAACATCTACACCTCAACTTTGTGGATTTTAAAGCTGCCTTCGACACAATATGGAGGAAAGCACTGTGGAGAACGCTGGAAGCAATAGGCATAGAGAGGAAAATAGTGAGAATAATAAAGGAGTGCTACGACAAAACACAATGCACCATTGCCATAGATGGTGACCTGACAGAGTGGTTCCCCTTGGGAGTGGGTGTAAGGCAAGGTTGCTCAATGTCGCCCGTATTGTTCAATGTATACCTGGACTTTGTGATGGAAGAATTGGATAGTATAAGCGACACATTTGAATACAGAGATAATAAGGTACGCGGACGACACTACACTCATCACAGGTGATATTGAACAACTGAAAGTGGTATCAGGGGAGTTGGAACAGGCATGCCGGCAATGGGGTCTAAAAATAAATGCAGGGAAGAGCAAAATAATGTCACCATCGAATGAAGCTATTGCCATAGACAGAGAAAATTTGGAACATGTAGAGGAATTCACATTCTTGGGGAGCGTAGTGCCAGGGTCCGAGAATGACATCAAACGAAGGATAGCCCTGGCAGCAGCAGCATTTGGTGGACTCAGGACAACAATATGGAGTAGGAGGAGAGTCTCGAGGAAATTGAAAATAAGGCTGTACAAGGCTCTAATACGGCCCATAGCTACATATGCATCAGATACCTGGACTTTAAGGGTGCAGGAGGAAAAGATGCTCCTTGTGTTTGAGATGAGATGCCTGCGATCTATACTTGGAGTAACACTGAGAAACAGAGTAAAAAATGAGAGGGTGAGAAGAGAGTTGAAGATGGAGCAGACCATAGTGGATGTGATACGACAGAGCAGGGAAAGATGGTTCGGACATGTGGTAAGAAGCCAACGGGAGGAATATATCTCAATGGCATACAGGGGAGAGTATGCCGGCCGACGCCCAAGAGGACGACCTCCCAAAAGATGGTCAGACCAGTTAAGACAGGACCTGGGCATCCCACTACAAACAGCGGAGCGCAACATCCTGAGAGAGAGAGCTGAGATGCTTGCAGCTGGTGGTGGCGTGAGAGCAAGGGGTGGAAGACGCCTGCGCCAATAAGGAGGTTATATATATATATATATATATATATATATATATATATATATATATATATATATATATATATATATATATATATATATATATATATATATATATATATATATATAATCTAGTATTGTAAAATTGAAGTTTGGGATAGAGTAAGGGGGAAGGTAGAAAGCCTTGTCATTGTAATAATTATATATTGCTGTTTATTCATTTTTATATAATCTATATGTAAATTGATTGATCTTAAAATTAATATATCACTAGGTCTTTTATCTTGAACTTTAGTTTCTCTGCGCTATACCCTGCCACCTGAGAGAGGTCAAAGGAAATATCCTGGTGTATCAGATAAACAGAAACCCTGTGTTACAATCTGAGTAATAAAAACCACACTGGTAGACAAAATAGATTGGAATGAGGGCCAAGTGTTGTACAAGTGTAGCTATTATAAGAAATTTAAGATTGTTGAATCAGTATGAATTAACAAGTACAATAATTTTAACCTTAATGAGACTTATGTTTATGTTAGACCCAGTCATTAAAGGGTTAGTCAGTAAGTCTTTGCCGCCGAAAGTACTCCCACCACCCATCAGTAATGCGACGCGGGCAACAGGCACGATGGAATAGGTGAGGTAAAGTAATAGATATACACTCGCGAGCTGATGAGATAGAGACAAGAGCTCACTCATCATGGGGTCGTTTCTACATGACGAGTTATGGAATGGAAAAAAGTGAGAGAGATGGGGGAGGTTGTGGAGGGGCTGATGGAGTGTTGCCACTTGTGACTGATATATAATTATTGCACCATCCACTGAAAGTTTCATTCGAAGCATTCACTGGTGGGAGGGAGAGACGGGAAAGAAATTGTGATAGTGGTTGGGGATGACTGTGGGTCGATTCCACAGTGGTATTTGTCAGCTACCTTCCCAACCAACCACAATTTTAAGGCTTCATTACTTTCCAAAGGCTGAGTATCCACATTCACAAAATCAATCTATCGGTTAGATAATGATGATCACTGTATAGTTTACTCACCAAATTCATTAAATAATTCACCCATAATCCATTTACACGGCTAACATTCTTTTGTTTATGTGCTTGCAAACCACTACCAACCACTGTGGAATCGACCCTGTATGAGCGACGTGAGGTATGAATCTAATTAGTTGTGTATACAAGTGTATACATGTAATAACTGATTAATGTTTTAAAGTTGGATATATAACTGATATTTCGCCAGACTAAACTCACCATTGTAAACTGTGTGATAGTTAGCTTAAAAGTCTCAAGTAAAAAACACATATTACCCATCGCAACATAACATTCATCAATAAATACAATACCAAATTATTAAATTAAGTGGGAAGTTTTGTGTTGGCAAATATAGAGCAACTGAATCATTCAAACTATTCCAAGCAACAGCACACCATTATTTTCGCTCCCCTGCTCCTGTTTCCTAGCATACTTTGAAGGAAATAAAGGCACTCTAATAAAAAAAAAAAAAGTACCACCTTAAAGTTTATCACAATCCAGAGTTTCTATTAAACCTGGACGAGTCAGAGATATCGAACATGAAATATTATTTTCTTTGTTGGGAGAATAATGTTAAGTTCTGCTGGCCCTTCAAAATGCATTGGACGGAACTTTTGATAGATTGCTAACATTAATAATTAATGGTCGATTACACAATGGTATTCGTTTGTTTGCTTCCCAACCAACCACACTAGTAAGGCTTCAATATTTCCAAAAGCTAAATATCCCTATTCACAAAATCTATCAACCAGTTAGATAATAATGATCACTGCATAGCTTACTCACCTAATTCATTAAATAATTCACCCATAAGTAATTTAAATGGCTAACATTGTTTTGTTTGCATGCTTACAAACTACAACGAACGACTGTGGAATCGACCCATAGTAGGCTATCTGGAACACTTTGTTCCGGTTTCACCTTCATTAGAGGGCTACTTATAATAACTTACTTAATACTTACTTATATGAGTCACTTAGACACTCAGACTTACACCCGTCACATGATGCTCTAATACTGCTGACCTACGCTTGAACAGGAAGAGAACGGGACTCACTTACTGTGGGAAGCACTAACACACCAGCATAAAGTGACGACACAAGTCAAGGGATGCGCCCTAGTTGTGCTCCTATAGCCTCAGTTAGCTACAGATAACCGACCCGATCACAGGTTACTCTAGCGTGTTATCTCTCTTTAAAGTTAGCTTCCTAGCCTAGCTTAAACCCGTGCAAGCTACATATTGTGACTCTGTATACTAACTCGTGTTATAAATAAAAAGTGAGTAAACTACTTTAACCTTGTTGTATCTTCTCAAACCATAATAGTTATAGAAAACCTAATAATTAAAATCAAACTCCGAAGAGACAACAAAGACACTACAAAGACAAACCAGTCGCCAGCCACCCTACCCTATCGACTCATATGTTTGGAAGTAAGTAAGTCTTTCTTACACCAGAACATTTGGTGAACAGCGGTGGGATACGAAATAAATGGTTTATAATAAAAGAGAAAAACAAAGTTACAAACGCAAGGAATCCGAGAAAAGAGCACAAAATAATAAAAGGGTAAAAAAAAAAAAAGAGAAGTAAGTGAAGTTAAGCGAGACAGAGTGAAGAAGAGGTTACGAGAGTGAGAGCGAGAGGAGAGCAAGAGGTCACACTGGGTCAACCCAACTCAGCACCTCATAGCCACAACAAGCTAGCCTCTCTCGACCCCTCACAGTAGCCAATGGTGACGTCATCGACCCTGCCACCTCACACCACACGGTCGTGGCTATTACGTCATCGTTATACTCATTGTCACTCTGCCAGTTGATCTTAACCACAACAACAACAACGACCATAATTCATCACATAGGGAAGGACGTAAGCGTGGTTATGGTACGACATCACTACATCACTATACCTTCTATGCTTAACCATACAGTATAGTCAAAAGGAAGTGATAATCGAACTTCAACTTCATCTTACGGGATTATAACTCAAAACTTCACAACTCAGGACGTTGGCTTGGTTATGGTACGTCATCGCGACTACAACTGAAATAATAACCTACTACAAACAACGTTTATTCCAATAATATGGTCAGTGCTAGGTACAGTTGCCTCCACTCGTAGCGACCCCAGTCTCAGGTGTGTGTAGCGACATGTGGCAGGACTGTGTTTGTTTACTATTGGTCAGAGTCAGTGAATGGACTCGACTAACCCTCGCTATAGTCTCCATATGGATGCTATATAAATAGAATTGTCTATCAAAAAATGCATACGTTTCCAACATCAATTCAAATACAACAGAAACTAGAAAATATAAAATATAAAACTCAATTTGCATTGTTTTATGCGAAAAAACCCGCGTAGCGAGGTGTAACTTCTGAAAGGAAGGAAGGGAGAGGGTAGTGGGAAACGGGGGATATGGGGATGTGCGTGTCGGTGTTAAGTTGTGATGCTTCGAGACTTCTTGTTCAGAGAAACAATCCACAAAACCGCATATTTTAGCTAATATTTAATAAAATTGTATTGACCAATATTTAAGTGCTCTCCAATTAAAGTTAAAAGGGATATATATATATATATATATATATATATATATATATATATATATATATATATATATATATATATATATATATATATATATATATATATATATATATATATATATATATATATATATATATATATATATATATATATATATATATTAAAATAGGCCAAAGGTGTTTCACTGGCATCCAGTGTCTAAAAGAATTCCTGTTTGACAATTATTTGACTTACAGGTCATGTGATTTACATCAAAATGATCGATGTTATATTCTCACTTTGCTGAAATAATTTCATAACGTTGTAATAATAGAAAAATAAATAATTATCTCGATCACACACATGGTGAACGACGTGAGCAGTTATTACACAGGGATTTGACTCTTATTGCTTGCCATCAGTGGTTCTTAAAAAAATTCCAGTAATACAGTTGATGTAACAGATATTTATTTGTATTACTTATGGTAGCGTAAAACATATTTATGCCACATGGGATTCTGTGAACTATGCATGCCGCTGGTTCATTCACATGGGTTAGAATTAATTAGTCTATTACCAAAGTTCAATGCCAACCCTCCACCACCACTACTACCGAACTTCACACACACACGCACACAAAACAAGGATTACTCATGTAGTCAATATAATAGATGATATATTGCTGGCACGGTACTGGTGGGATAATGTTAGTGATATCTGTTTATTGCACGGAATTCAGTAATAAGTCTACATCTATCTGGGTCAGAATTATTCACATTCATGCAAACTTATGGTTTCCTTATAAATACTGACTTAACTTTAACCATTCAATCCATTCACAGCAGCATGAAGGAGATCCAGATTGAACTACTACGCTGAAAACATCCATTCAATTCAATGTTTATATCTTTATTGAGGAGTGTTTTATGCAGCCTGACAAAAAAAAAGAGGAAAATGTGGACCAACAGGAAAACAAATGTAGAGTGCTGCCGGAGCAAGCAAATAAACATCCACTGCATTGATGCACAAGCACCAGGATAGTATTAAGTCCAAAGCACCTTGTTTTACACAAAATATCCTCAGGGTTTGAAACTAATCCACGTCATCCGGTCGTTTTAGACAAGGTCACCGATAAGGGTTGAATCTCGTTATAATAATACATGATAAGGAAACCGCTATCTGCTTTCCTTACCCTTTATCAATTTTAAAGTATAATCTAATCATTCCTTACCCATAACAAGGAATTATTAACTTTGCGTGAGATTAATACAAGAGAAAAATAGACCTGGTAGTGTTAATTACTCGTAGTCGTAGCAGGGGACTAGTGCAAGGTGGATATGGAGCAGAATATGCTCTACTGCATTTTCCCCAAATTTAGCGCAGCTGTGAGTAGCGAGGGCCTAATTAAGGGAATATTGCGCATGGACTATAGCGACAAAAGAAACCATATGATATTCATAAAAATAGTCTCATGCTCTTTCCCTGCTCATTTAACTTTGTTTAATTTAAACTGCCTAGCTCTAGTGCCGCGGTTCTTAACCAGGGTTTTTTTTGACCCCCAATGGGGTTATTTGTTTTTTTTCTGGGTGTCACGAAGGGTTGGGGGAAGAAATGCAAATTATAAAATTTTCCTTTATAAGTAGTTTCAAATTGCACCGGTGATTGCTCATATTTCTAAAACAATTCTCCCAACAGCTTAGGCTCGCTTCGCGTGCCTCCCCCCCCTGTGTAACTCTTTTGTGATTGCGATCATGCAATGATATATAAATTATTTGTTCAATATAAATCTGTTATCGGTTACAAAATAAATATACCATTTTTCATTAAACTTGGCATCGGTGTTGGTGGTAATGATAGGGAGATTCATTCTGAAGATTTGAAAAGGGAGATTATATTAGACTAACTTTTATAAAGAAAGGTGGAAAGAAAAAAAATTATATTGCCTCTGCAAAGGAGTTAAATTTGGGTTGCTTGTCTGTTCAGGATTATGCCAAATGTTTGCCAGATTCTCATTCTACTATATTTTCCGGAGTGATAGCCCTTAGACAGGAAATATTATAATAAAGTTAGGAAATTATTCCAATACAAATCTGTATGTTCTGTTTTATTGGATTTCTCACACACCACTATGATTCATCGATCGATTGGGGGTAGAAGGATGAATACCGGCCAAGGCCAGGAAGACTGTAGGACGTGATAGAGAAGACTGACAAGAAAGAAGAAAAGGATGAAAAGTTGAAGGGATGCCAAAACTATCATTGTGTTGTTTTCAACATCGTAGGCAATATTCCTGTTAGGAAATCACCACAGTGATATTAGAATAGATTTTCATTGTCTACATTATGGCGAGCCACCACTCTGAGACTAAACAGTTTTGAAGTCCTTGAAAAAAATTATCATTTAGATATAAACATTATTAAATGAAATTGTATTGAACATTGTTCAGCCTTTGCCAATGGTTTAGAGTGCTCTTTTTAGGTTGCCATCTCTGCGACACGTATTGGGTTTCAATATTTGCAAATCTCTCATACGTGATCACACAATTTATTTATGCATGAGAAATAAACCTCCTAATTTCTTTAAGGATATCAATACTCAAAATTCATGAACCAAATAATTTTTATTACACCAAAAAGCTTAATAATGTGTCCAGCCACCCTCTGCATCAATAACTGCCCTTAACCTGTCGGGCATAGAGGAGACGAGGTTCCGGACTTCCTGGGGCCTGGCTCGGAACAGTTCCCACTGGCGTTGAGTATGTGCCATCAGCTGCTCCTCTGTTCGCTCAAGCTCAGGCTCCCAGGTGTTGACCATGTTGGCCCAAATGTGTTCAATTGGGTTGCAATCACATCCCTTGCTTGGCAGTTCCAGCAGCTGTATGTTTGGCAGTTCCAGCAGCTGTATGTTCTGTTGATCTGCAAACCAATCTTTGACTATACGGGCGGTGTGGACTGGGCACCTGTCCTGCACAAATATGATTGGGTCGGGTGGGAAAGGGTAATTATTTTCCTGAAGGGAGGGGATGAAATTTTTTTCAAGAATATCAATATAGGCGGCTGCGGTGAATTTTCCTTCGATCTTGGTGACATTTCCCATTCCGTGTCTGCAGATCCAGCCCCACACATTGCACGTGGTATGACCATTACGTGCTTCCTCGTAGATGTTGTGAGTTTCATACCTGCCAATAATGAAGGTCTTACTATGTTGTTTTACCCATGTGAAGTTGGGAAATACCAATTATAATAACTTAATATTACTATATTAAGTAAGACTCTAGAAAAGGAACTTTCAATACCTCGCCTGTATGATACGAAACTAATAGTAAATTAAAATAACAACAATAAGAGTTAAATATGATAGGAAATTAATACTAAAATACAAACCAAACAATAAGTAACTCTTAATAAACACCAACTTTTAGTTATTATAAGCAACATTCTACTTGCACATGTTAAAATTATAGGGATATTCAATACAGCTATATTTCCTGTACTAGCACCAGGCTAAGTTCATGAAAATACTGCCCAAAGGACAGAACGACAGACACTTTGATAAACGTCCTACAACATCATAATCTTATATTTTATCCTGAACAGGCATGTGATGGAACAATTAGCGAAAATTATTAAAGGGAAATTATTGGTGAAATGGAGCTCTTTGAATCCTCCAAACTATGCCACGAAACAAATCCCCTTTAAAAAATACGAGATTATTTGCTTCGTGGTATAGTTTGGAGGATTAAAAGAGCTCCATATATGTGAAGGAGCACAACAGAACTTAATGTTTTGTGCAGTTTTTATTTTAGGGGGGGGATTCTCTTCTTGCTGAAATGGAGAATAACCAGTTTAACATCACCGTCATAAAAGTTATCTAATGTGGGTAATTCGAGATTAAAAATGCTTTTGTATTTGGTAAAACCACTGTTTTCACTTGAAATGGTAATATGGACGATTACCTATAAGAGTATTTTTAAGGTGGGTTAATTTAAGTCGACTCTGATACAACGTGGAGTTTGAACTTAATTATGTAACCGGCTACATACCCATTTTGACCCATTAAGATTATTCATTCATGCTACCGTTAAATATTACATCCTGACATGTAGGGTTATATTACAACAGTTTGTATGTAATAATGAACTTTGATTACACGAAAATTTACTATAGTATAATGATGTCCTGCATGTAATGTTATTCAGTAATATAGGGAAAGGTTTTCTTCCAAAAATACATATTATATCTTACCTTGTGTTATTTTCCCTCCACACATGTAGTCTGCCATGATTGAAGGAATTGAAGGTCTTTTCGTCAGTGAAAACGACCCTTGACCAAAAATCTAAATCATGGCCGACATACTGGTTGGCGAAGGCCAGCCTCCCGGCACGGTGTGCAGCTGTGAGTCGTTCCTTTGTTGCTGGAACCCTGTGGTGGATCCCCGCTTCATGTAGGCGTCTGCGAACAGTAGTTGCAGACACATTCAAGTTCAATGCTTCTCTAATGGCTGTTGCCGTCGTGAAGCGGGTTTCCGACGGGGCACGCCGAATTCTAACATCCTCCTCTGGTGTTGTTACCCGGGGACGTGGTCTTTTCGCTGTAGGAGCAAAGGTTTCGTTTAAATACAAATAAGTGAATATACAATCTGGACTTGTATTTGTGTGTGTTACCTCTTCCATGAGATTAGATCGTCCTTGGGGGATGTTGATTGGCTATACATTGACAGGGTGCTTCAAAATTCCTTCAGACTTAGGAAATAATATTAATAAAAAAAAAACAAGGTTTTTTAAACAATGTGTTAGTCCAAGTCAGTTCATTATGTAACCATCTGTAAAAGCAAAGATAGCCAACTACAGGGTGGCGCGGCCAGTCATATGCTTTTATTTTTAATTTCATTGTGTATGCACTTCGCTAAAGAATAAACTGGGTTTATTTTATTGGATATTTATCCCAAAGTCGGGTGAAAGACTTTCGAAACCCTCTATATAGGTAATTATCATTCCGTGTAATGGATAATGTTGTGCACAGATTGTTAGGTATAGTATTTTGCACATAAATGTCAACAAACAAAATTTCAATACATACCCAGGTTGCACAGGTTTCCACTTTCCTCAAACCGTCGGGTCCACCTTTTCGCTGTCGGTGGTGGCCTCAATACCTTTGCTAACATTATGATTGGCTATCTCCCATAATGATACTGGCTTGTGATTGGTTACTTCTGTGCTGATCACCAAACAAACCATTCCACCTATATATTCTATGATGAATAACGATCGATAAAGGGTAAGGAAAGCAGATAGAGGTTTCCTTATCATGTATCATTATAACGAGATTCAACCCTTATCGGTGACCTTGTCTAAAACGACCGGATGACGTGGATTAGTTTCAAACCCTGAGGATATTTTGTGAAGTTCGGTAGTAGTGGTGGTGGAGGGTTGGCATTGAACTTTGGTAATAGACTAATTAATTCTAACCCATGTGAATGAACCAGCGGCATGCATAGTTCACAGAATCCCATGTGGCATAAATATGTTTTACGCTACCATAAGTAATACAAATAAATATCTGTTACATCAACTGTATTACTGGAATTTTTTTAAGAACCACTGATGGCAAGCAATAAGAGTCAAATCCCTGTGTAATAACTGCTCACGTCGTTCACCATGTGTGTGATCGAGATAATTATTTATTTTTCTATTATTACAACGTTATGAAATTATTTCAGCAAAGTGAGAATATAACATCGATCATTTTGATGTAAATCACATGACCTGTAAGTCAAATAATTGTCAAACAGGAATTCTTTTAGACACTGGATGCCAGTGAAACACCTTTGGCCTATTTTAATATATATATATATATATATATATATATATATATATATATATATATATATATATATATATATATATATATATATATATATATATATATATATATATATATATATATATATATATATATATATATATATCCCTTTTAACTTTAATTGGAGAGCACTTAAATATTGGTCAATACAATTTTATTAAATATTAGCTAAAATATGCGGTTTTGTGGATTGTTTCTCTGAACAAGAAGTCTCGAAGCATCACAACTTAACACCGACACGCACATCCCCATATCCCCCGTTTCCCACTACCCTCTCCCTTCCTTCCTTTCAGAAGTTACACCTCGCTACGCGGGTTTTTTCGCATAAAACAATGCAAATTGAGTTTTATATTTTATATTTTCTAGTTTCTGTTGTATTTGAATTGATGTTGGAAACGTATGCATTTTTTGATAGACAATTCTATTTATATAGCATCCATATGGAGACTATAGCGAGGGTTAGTCGAGTCCATTCACTGACTCTGACCAATAGTAAACAAACACAGTCCTGCCACATGTCGCTACACACACCTGAGACTTGGGTCGCTACGAGTGGAGGCAACTGTACATATAATTATATATTACAAATATATAACACACACAATCCTACATCATAATATTAATATTATATGTACACGTATTTAACAATATTTCCTCATTACACATTCTATGTATTCATAATTGTGAGTATTAATATGTGCGTATGCCTTCACGTATATATACAGATGTGTTCTTGTTATTTTTCAAGCAAAAAGTGACAGGGAATGAGTGAAAGAATACGTATACTACCGCACTATAACTAACACTAGTTAAGCAAGCGAACACGTAGCTTGGCAATACTAACAAAGTAGTGAAAGCTTAGTTGATTCAACCGAGATAACTAATTAAAGTGTAAGTATTATGCAAAGTGCAACTTCTCTCTTGAGTAAATATTATTGCACTAGATTTAGACATACAAGGTAGAGAATTAACCACTAATATTCTTCCTACTAAATCTACATAATTAACTGACTCGTTACTAATAACCTACACCTGATAACACTTAGTAACTTCACCTAGTAACACGAGATCAGAACGTACTTACTCTACAGCTTCACAAACTAACACTTCATCAACAAAATAGCAATTAACACTTCATCATACACCTTGGCAACGAATAATAACTCTACAACAACAACAATGGCAACTAATAATAACACTTCATCTACTATTACTAACGGTTCATCCCAAACTCATGCAGTGAAATCAGTCACTTGGGACATTGTAACATATATTGTCCATTTTTTTCTTAAGGTTGTAATGTTCATGTGCATATTCCAGTTACTACAGACTACAAATGACAACATAAGCTTCGTAAGTGGACATAGTAAACCAGACTTCATTGCTAGGACATTACTGACTGCAACTGCACTCACCCATCCAGATATCTTATTTAATTTTCTTCTGTGTTGTAAAAGCCTCATAGATGTTATCGGTAGGGGGCAGTTAGGCAGTCCACTAGCAGGGGTAAACAGAATGGTTAGAAGTATAGTGAGTAATTGTGTAACAGTCAAACTAAGTAGGACTCTAGCGTTAGTAGGTTCGACCATTAGCAATGCTAAACAACTCTTGTGGGGGTCAGAGTGGTTGAACAAACAAGTAAATGTACCTAGAGCCCTACCTGTAGCTGTAAACACACACACAAACACTCAACCAAGCACTTCACACACACCACACACTACAAACTTCACACCACAGAGCGCGAAGAAGAAGCCTTATTGTATGATCTGTAGGAAATATGGACACAGCCTAGAAAAATGTTACTTTGATAAGAATAATCTCTCAAATGCCAAAAGTAAGGATATTAATAATAATAATAATGTAGTAAGTGAAAGTGACAACAAGCCAAGTAATCAGTTTTGCATTATTCATAACAGTGTGACACATAACACAGATAAATGTAGAGTAACGTTGAATGCCAGGTATGAAGTCAATAACAAATGTGCAAAAACAGGTGAAGATTTTAACAAACAAAACACTTCACATTAATTACATAATAAATAAATATACTTGTTGCTGCTTTGGTTAAAGTGGATATTTTTTCACTTCCTTGTAACATGGGGAATACAAATGTTTCTCTAGCTGTAGATACAGGAGCTTGTGTCTCCTTTACTTTCTGAAGTAACCTTTAAACGGCTGTTAAGGGAAAACCCGCAGTAACGATGGACTATCCAGCCAACAGATTTAAACATTTAACTACCTTATCTGGTAGTAGACTAGTCACTAAAGGAATAGTACAATTTCCTATCACACTTTCATTAAGTAGTCATAGACTAGAATGTACCTTCTATAACTGTGAAAACTTCAGTTTACCAACTGATGGTCTATTGAGTTAAAAGAATTAATCGAACATAACCTTGACATTGCAATCTCACTACAGTTAATTATCTTTCAAGGTCGGCTGTACCCATGTTGACCTCTGAGTCATCAGTCACCAGCCAGCTGGGTGCTGGGGCACTCAAGGGAGGTTGTGACTCACACATTAAACTGGCAGGCACAGTCAAAAGTACTACTCATTTACCAAGTAAAGGGTTTTCTATCATTAAGGTACAAGTGTAAGGTGATAATTGAAGGAAATCAAACCATATCCTTAAGTGAAACATGTAGAATAATTAATGTCATTATGTCCATAATTTCTCTGATACAAGAAGACAACTTCATTGAAGCTCTAATTTTTAACAAGGTTAATCTGGCAGTGAACATTAAACCAGGTACTTATATAAGTGATTTTCTTGTGTTTATTAAACCCATAGAGGTGGAAAAAGAATCTCCTCCCTTAGCCAACATACACATTGTTGATGAATTGCAATTTACGAAAACTACTAATGAATTAAGTGAGCATGTAAAAGTAAATGATTTTCCTTCACATCGCACTCAGCTTTTACACACATTAGCAAATCACAGGTCGGCTATTGCCTTACCTGGTGAGCGGTTGGGGAAAACAACACTAGTAAAACATCATATAAAATTAACTGACACAGATCCAGTATATGTTAAAGCTCATAGATTACCTCATAGTCAGAGGCAAATAATGAATAAAATGGTGAATGATATGTCAAAAGAGGGAATCATTGAACCTTCAAACAGTCCCTATAAAAGCCCATTATTTTTAGTAACTAAGAACACAGGCGATTTCCGTCCTGTTATAGATTTTAGGAAGATAAATGAGAAAACTGTCAAGTATAGATGCCCATTACCTGTGCTTAATTAAAGATATCCTCAGGGAGATTGGGGAAAATAACCGAGTCTTTACTAGTCTTGACTTAGTGGATATTGGCAAGTAGAATTAAATGACCAATCCAAACCTGCATACCCAGATGACTTAATTATTGTCAGCCTGATGTAAATTCACACCTTCAGAACTGGATAGAGTTTTTCAGCGACTGCAGGATGTTGGATTAAAAGTTAAGGCTGAAATAGAATTTTTGGGTCATAAAGTAAATAGTAAAGGAATTCACACTTTGGATTCCAAGATTAAAGCAGTAAAGGAATTTTCTCAACCTACTACAGTAAAGTAAATAAGGAGTTTCCTTGGATTAGGTTCATATAACAAGTCATTCATAATGAATTTTGCTAAAATAGCCAACCCACTAATAAGACTCCTGAAGAAAGATATCGAATTAAGTGGTCACAAACAGAGTAGGATAGCTTTGATCAGTTAAACTTAGTTTACATTCTACTCCTATCTTAAGTTACCCAGAACTTTCCGTTTTCTCTCTGTACTGAAGCATCAAACGATGGTTTACGCCCTGTCCTTATGCAGCATACCACAGAAGGATGTTGCAGGGCTTGTGTATATCCCAGTCGGGTGGTGAAGGATACAGAGAAGAAATATAGCGTCACGAATTTGGAAGCTATAGCGGTGGTTTGGGCCTTAAAGACCTTCAGGGAAATAATTCTAGGGTATTCTATCACCGTATTCATGGTAAAGAAAGTAAAAAAAAAAAAATTGACAGGTCAGTTAGCCAGATGGTATCTCAAAGTTTCAACCTATAATTAAATATCTTCCGGGGCGTTTTAATAAAGTTGCAGATAACTTATCTCGCAATATATCAGCTGCTGCTGTCATTCCCACTAACAGTGATGTAGACTTCAATGTGGAACTTGTTAGAACTGAACAAAAGAAAGATACATTTTGGGCAAGGGTCATTTATGCTTTGGTTCCAGGGGACGAAGAAACTAACCTACCGGAGTTACCCATTCCACTAACACAGTTTGAGGTAATAGATGACACTTTGTTCAGGAAACTTGAGAAACAGACTAACATTTCTTCACAAGTAGTAGTCCCTGATACACTAATTAAGACTGTACTAACACTACTGCATAATCATCCACAAACCAGAAACATATTAAGAATGGTGAATCGTGTCATGCTCATAAAGGTAATACAATGGGCCCAGCTCCAATTTTAAATTACCCAATACCTGAAAAACATGGGATGTAACTGGTATAAATATACTAAGCTTACCACACAAGCGAATTTAACGAAAGTAACGAATTTAATTTGTCAGTACACCACACCTAGGGTGATACTAACCGACAATGGTAAAGAAATTACTAATAATTGTTACGCAACATATGTTATCAATATCATATAAAGCAAACTTTTATAACAGCATATCATCCAGCAAGCAATCGCAAGATACTTGAAGTTTTGCGACAAATGGCTAATCCTATGCACGGATCTTGGGAAGACTGGAATTCTTTACAGCTGCCTCCATTAAAGGTTCCATAAACTCATCAGTGGGCAAGTCCCCTCATCAGATTCTATTTAACAGACAAACGACTTCCATATGAAATCATTACTTGGAATTTTCCTCCCGCATATAATATGGATGACTACAAGTGTTTAATAACATCCATAAGGAAGTCAGGAATCACCTAAACGGTAGTAGGCAGGAGATGTTGATCAAACAACATACTCAAGCTGTGAAGATAGATATTGCCGTAGGGGGAAATGTCATGATAAAATCCCCAGAAAGAGTATCAAAGTTAACTCCAAAGTTTGTTGGTCCGTATGAAATAATCGACATCACCATGGAAATAGAAATAAAATAAAAATAAAATGTATAAAAACGGGGAAGGTAGAAATAATGCATGTAGATAGAAGTAAACAGATAAACTTAAATGAACCATCTAAAATATAAACAGCACAAGCACAAGAAATACTAACCTCCACTCCCACATAATATCTGTCTTCCAACACACTGCAACATAAACTAAATATTGACATTTATTTCAAATGGGAAACAAGATTCTATTACTGTTTTTGCAAGGTATAGCGCGTGTTACACTTGCCGAACAAACAGCAGTTACAGCCCAAGTACTGAAGCCAGGTGCGCTTCAGGTGCTTTGGTTGAAAATAGAGTAAAAGTCTTGATAGTGGAAGATTTAGTTACTGTACATACAACTGGAAGTTCACGGATTGCTAGAAATGCCAAAGATAATTTTAGACCTTGGACAACATGTATCAGATTACACAGACATATAGAAACTGCTCATGCTCGTCGTCAGAGACGTGGCTTTATTTTTTAATTTCATGGGTTTGTTGAGTAACCAGTTGTTGGGACAGCAATGGCCGATGATGTCATTGTCTTAGGTAAGAAACTAGGGGGGGTAACTACTGCCCTAGGACAACAGAAAAGAATTGTCATTTAAACTTAAGAAGCTTTGGCCGATGATGTCACTGTCTTGGGTAAGAAACAAGGGGGGGTAATTACTGCCCTAGGACAACAGAAAAGAATTGTCATTCGAACTTAAGAAGCTCTGGCCGATGATGTCACTGTCTTAGGTAAGAAACTAGGGGGGGTAATTACTACCCTAGGACAACAGAAAAGAATTGTCATTCGAACTTAAGAAGCTCGGCAGCACCTACGACACAAACCCATGAAATAATTGAACGAACTAACTAACCAACTATCTTCTGTGGTAAACGAATTAATTGGAATAATACCTAACATTGAACTCATCCAATTAATTAGTGAGTACATAGCAGCCATTGACATAGCTGTTAAGAAACTTAATTATTTAAACGAAGTAGTCATAAGTGACTTGGTAGATACTGGATTGGGTAGAGTAAACTCGAAGTTGTTACCTCTATGGAAGTCGCAGGCAGCAGTGGAAATAGCTATAAAAACTTAAAAGCTTAACCCTATATTTACCCTATCTGACGTGGAATATTACTACTCTATCATTGGACTCATTCTAACTGAGACATGATTCTATTACTGTTTTTGCTGGGTATAGCACTTGTTACACTTGCCCAACAAAAAGCAGTTACAGCCCAAGTACTTTGGCCAGGTATTTTGGTTGAAAATAGAGGAAAAGGCTTAAATATTCCTTAAAAGTCAAAAACGTCAATTAATATTTGGGAATTACGACCATTTCCAATTAGAGTAAATAATACCCTACTGGTTGTAAACAAGTCATACATAGTCTCATCTGAAGATTATACTGCCATAGACACTTTGGACAAACATTCATTGGATGACTGTCGCACATCATACTTACACTTGCATGTACTGTATGTCCTGGTTATATGTTTACTTGGAATTTAGCAAACCAGGCACAGTGTGACCTTTCATTCATAATGCCAGACTCAACTCTTCCCACATCTTACTTTACTTTCAAAACTGTCAGTAATATTTCCTACCATGAGCACTTCAGTACTAACCACTACTACTACACAAACAGAGAATAAGTGTGATATTATTTAGCAATGGTAAGTCCAACAAGTTTGGGTGGATGGTTATTATATGGCTCAGGGTCATTGTGAGATTAGGAATGAACATTTTTCTTAACTTACCTACTCATTACCATAAAGCTTTTTTGTGTCCACACTTTCTACAGAGTTAACCTTGTAGAAAACATCTCTATAGATAACATAATTTTTTTTAGATAACATAAAGATCCTTCAATTTTTAATAGACTCAGAGTTTACCTCAAATTTGAATAATTTGTTACCTTTACATCTCTTAAGAGAAGTTGTATTACCTCTACACATCATACCTGCACTAATGTTAATTGTTGTACTATTGTATTTAGCTGGTGTATACGGAAGGTGTACGCTTGGTACCAACAATTATTAGCTCGCGAACGGCAAAGACAAGTGTCACAAGGTAATGAGGATACAAATGTATAGGCTAATTACACACCACTACACATTTAGATAGGATGTATTTACCAATAATGTATATTGGACATGTAATATTAATTATTATCTGTAGAAATAATAAAGTACATCTACAGACTGCATGTATTCCAATAATAATAATAATATCTATATATTTAAATCTTAAGTTTAATAGGGAATATATTAATAATCAACCTGGAAAGATATGCCGGAAGATAATAATACCCTTATATAACAACATGTAAATTATTATAAATGTTCCTTCGAGGGCGAAGGATGGTAGTGGCCGAGCATTGTTCCGGTTTCACCTTCATTAGAGGGCTACTTATAATAACTTACTTAATACTTACTTATATGAGTCACTTAGACACTCAGACTTACACCCGTCACATGATGCTCTAATACTGCTGACCTACGCTTGAACAGGAAGAGAACGGGACTCACTTACTGTGGGAAGCACTAACACACCAGCATAAAGTGACGACACAAGTCAAGGGATGCGCCCTAGTTTGCGCTCCTATAGCCTCAGTTAGCTACAGATAACCGACCCGATCACAGGTTACTCTAGCGTGTTATCTCTCTTTAAAGTTAGCTTCCTAGCCTAGCTTAAACCCGTGCAAGCTACATATTGTGACTCTGTATACTAACTCGTGTTATAAATAAAAAGTGAGTAAACTACTTTAACCTTGTTGTATCTTCTCAACCATAATAGTTATAGAAAACCTAATAATTAAAATCAAACTCCGAAGAGACAACAAAGACACTACAAAGACAAACCAGTCGCCAGCCACCCTACCATATCGACTCACATGTTTGGAAGTAAGTAAGTCTTTCTTGGACATGTAATAACGTTTTAGTCACACAAACTTTGCCATGAAGGCCAACACCTCAAAAGTTGTGACCACTGATTATTATATGTTTACAAATAGTAACAAGCTTTATTTTACTATGCCTGCATGTTAATGATTTCTATGTTATGGGCAGAAATTTACTTGTAATCCAATTATACAGAATATGTAACGTAGAACAAGCTATTTTTTTCCCATGTGTTAAGTTGGTAAGCCTCTGGCTTCTACAGTCGTAGAAGTTGTGGCTGCAATTCTGCAGCCCAGCGTTCGATCCTTGCTCGGGACACGTTATAAATGCCACTGATGCCAGAAGTTACTACCCCTGTGAGCAGGGGGTGGGGGATTTGAGTCGGCTGTCTGAGGTCTTCCTGCTTAGTCAGCCATAGCCGAAGCTGACTCTGGTCTCACGTGGGTGGAGAGGTCTCTGGGCCACGCATCACAACGATCATCCTTGTGATGCATGCTATAATTGTGTTTCATACACATAGTGTGTGCTACACTCTGTCCCAGTGACGACCACTCATTGGCATCTTTAATAACCTGCGAAAGCAACAAGGTGTGAGATCAACCTCCTGTATTGTGAACTGTGGTTCACAAATCTCGAACCCTCACTTCACTAGAAATAAGCCTATATTTTGCAGGAGAGATTCGATTGTCTCATTCCGTTTTACAGAATATTCTTTTCATATTAAAAATATGGATTCTGGTGGGTCTCATAATTCTGTGTAATATTGAATATTGTTGAAACATATTTATCATTGAATATAACAATTTCATTAAATAAGTCAAGTTTTATAGACACCTATCCCTTCTGATGTCATTATAGTTCTGCTGATATCGAACAATACTTAGCCAACATATGAGAGTAGCCTTCTGTTAAAAATATGATGACAATACCAAAATTCAATACATATATAGGTTTGTTAATACGAACTCCATCTTCATTAGTCCCTTCACCCAAAGTCAACCATAAATCCTTAAGATACCGGAAAACTTCTCTCTTCAGAGTCTCTTGTTCCTTCTCCCTCCACCAGCCCCTCCCTCCATAACCTCCCTTCTTCCTCTCTCACTCCCCCATAACTCATCAGGTAGAAGCGACCACATGATGAGTGTGCTCAAGTTTCCATCCCATCAGCTCGCGACTGAACCTTATGAACCTTATGAACCAATATTACAGAGACCAACAGATATATAGTTTCCCATCATATTACGAGGCAGTTTCATTTGAAGGTGTTGCGAGAATATTCCAAGACGATTTGGACTGGAGTTCACTTTACCTTTTACTATATTGCAGTATATAATATTAATCACAGTATATAATTATAGTAAACAACTGAAGCTAAATGGAAATAACCATAACATTAAAAAAAAAAGCAATTTCATTACATATGTCCAAGTTTTATAGACACCCATCCCATCTGATGTCATTACAGTTCTGCTGATATAGAACAATACTTAGCCTACAGATGAGAGTAGAAAATAATAATATTATGATGACAATGATAAAATTCAATACTTAATTATATAAATTTTATTAATGTGAACGCCATCTCCATTAGTCCCTTCACCCAAAGTCAACCATAAATCCTCAAGATACAGAAAAACGTCTCTACAGCCACAGTTATTGGCGTCTCTCTTGTTCTTTCTTCCTCCACCAGACCCTGCATACCCCCCCCCCCCCCCCTTCTTCCTCTTTCACTCTCCCATAACTCGTCAGGTAGAAGAGACCCCATGATGAGTGTACTCGTGTCTCGATCCCATCAGCTCGCGACTGTACCAGTAAGAGTAAGGGTTGATGGCAGGTGTTTCGGAACTGGTAGCTCACACGATGCCGGGTGTATACGTTGGCAACGCTGAACTGGTGAAAGCGGGAGTGGAGGAGACTGTACAGCTCCGGACAGATCAATGGTCCACACCTTATCCACCTGTGTCTTGGTTTGGGCCTCATCGTATCTGGCAACAGGTGCGGTGGAGGGAGGGGGGGATGATAGTGGGAGAGAAGGAGAGAAATGTGGGCGGGGCTATATGGAGGGTAACGAATTATCAGGTAGAGAAGACGGTGTGTCAGGAGGAATGAATGAATAGTATCGAATCACCTGTAGTTCAAAGCAAGGTTCATCAAACTTTTTCAGTCGTGACCCAGTTTTTACTATGACATCATTCTCGCGACCCAAACAGAAAGATATTACAAATAACCAGAATTATCAACCTAAGAAAATACAAGGCCAGAAAACGAAATGCAATAATTATTCAACACTCTTCTGATAGTCCTATTGCTGACATAAAGGTCTGTGCATCGGCATCTGTGGTGTGTCGTGTGTAGTGCAACGCGGTGGTCTTCTGCGTGGTAGGTTGCCATACCAGGCAGTGTCCTCTGCTTTGTCAAACAAAGTTAAATTTCATTCTAACAGTGCTGATCACAGTTGTTAATAAAAAGTGCCATACACACGGATGGGTTGATAGAGAGAGAGATAAAATATATGAGACAGTAGCACCGAGGCAGTTGAATATTTGTCCTATAATAACAGATAATTTCTTTATATTGTTTTCATTATTTTTGCCTATCATTGTGATACTGAGAACATAATTCTTAAGTTGAGCATAAACACTGTGTTCAGTAACCTATAGAGAGATATATGAGCATCACATTGATCACCATTACTGTCCTTGTGGTCATTATTGTGTCATATGGTGATCTGTGCAGTAATGCTGGAACTAGATAAAAGTAAGGTAATGTATATCGAAACAGATTTTAATAAAAAATACATATAAGTAACTTAAAAAGAAAGATATAATATATTTCTCTTTTCTTCAAATGGCTTTAACAAGTTAACATTGTGACTAGCAACAGACTGGCAAATGGCAATGCATGAAACCTATAGTCGTTCAGTTTTATGAAGGCGAAATGCTGTGGCTGTGATAATCCCGTTATTAATGTGTATCTGACAACACTTTTATTCTAAATAATATATATATCGTTCCCCATAAATCTCTAGTTATTTTCTAATTTCTCTACATATTGACCCCGTAGGAGGGTATTGCTTGCATTAGTGATGTGGGCAATACTTTAAGGGTTTTGGCGCCCCTTCGGCCCCAGCCAATAGGTTTTAGTTCTTCAACTATCCCTCTTCTTTCTATTTCCTTCCTGCTTGTTGTCTCACCTCTCTATCACCGTTTACTGGTGCAGTTTTTCGAATCATATAATTGGACTAGGCCTATAAATGATAAGGGAGAAAGGCCTATGTCATTAAAACTGTTTTAAAACGAATGACAAGGTTAAACATATGAAAAATACAAGGTAAATGGTAAGAAAGGAGGGAAGGGCAAGCGAAAGAGGGATAAAACAATAGGGAGGATGTATAAGGTTGCCAGTTACTTGAGAGATACTGTAATATATAATTATAGCCTATGCATAAAATTATTCCAAGTTTATTGAAAACGCCATTCAAGTTTAAAATCGATTATTTTTAAGAAAATGCATATTTAGAAGATTTTTTTTTGGTAAATAGCTTACTGAATTTGTTGATAAATATGATTATAAAAAAAGTTAGAAAATTAAACCATCTTCTACCGAAACAATAAGCAATAAACAAACAGCTGTGCTTGGGAGCAGGTGATAAATAAGGTGGACTACAAGCACGAGGGATTAGATTGATATTAAGTGACGCAACAGCGAGGTCAAATAACACCAGGGAAAGGTGAAAGAGAGGTGTGACAGCAAGCAAGAAGGAAATAGGAAGAATGGAAGGACAGTTGAAGAAATGTAAGCTAGTGGCTGGGACCGAAGGGGCGCCACGAACCTTAAGGTATTGCCCACATCATTACAGGCAATACCCCTCTACGGGACAAAAAGACACTGCCTTTATTTAAAGGATATAATATAACAGATATTCTAATTATATTTGTTTATTATTACTTTTCAACTAATCAGCTTCATTTTTCTTACCCTCTTGCCCTTCACCCTCGCCTTAAATCATCACATTTCTTCTCTCCTATATCCACCTACGTTAATGCAGTATGCACTTCTCTAAACCCTGGTTCTTCAAACTACGGGTCCCGAATTCCTCCAAACTCACAAAAATTAACGCATGAATAAAATAGAATAATAATGTTCGTCTCATTAAATAAATATGAACTTAATACATGAATCCACTTAACAAATTTTTATAATCGAATATTCATATATTTAATTATCAATAAAACAAAGTAATTGCACAAATATTAGCCTTCTTCAGAGAGAGAGAGAGAGAGAGAAAGAGAGAGGGGGGGGGGGGGGGGGTAGGTGAGACAGTGGCCGCAGTGTTTATAATTCTGTAAATAATTCTGGATAAAATACTTTTTAATCATAATTATTGCATTTCGTTTTCTGGCCTTGTATTTTCTTAGGTTGATAATTCTGGTTATTTGTAATATCTTTCTGTTTGGGTCGCGAGAATGATGTCATAGTAAAAACTGGGTCACGACTGAAAAAGTTTGATGAACCTTGCTTTGAACTACAGGTGATTCGATACTATTCATTCATTCCTCCTGACACACCGTCTTCTCTACCTGATAATTCGTTACCCTCCATATAGCCCCGCCCACATTTCTCTCCTTCTCTCCCACTATCATCCCCCCCTCCCTCCACCGCACCTGTTGCCAGATACGATGAGGCCCAAACCAAGACACAGGTGGATATGGTGTGGACCATTGATCTGTCCGGAGCTGTACATGCACGCGCTCTGCTAGGTTAGGTTAAGTCAGGTTAGGTCCTGGTGTGATTAGGTTTAGGTTAAGTTAGGTAAGGTTAGGTTGGTTACTTATATGGTTAAATTAGCTGGGAAAGAGATTTTGGCCTAGCAGTAATCGGTGTGTGCATGTACCCAGTTGGTGAGTGTTATTATGCCTACGGGACCCTGTGAGCATGTAGGAGAATTGAGGATTTCTGATTCCTGCAGACCTTGGCACGAAACAAGCTCCTTCAATGTGACAAAGGTAGCCTACAGTTTTCCGACTACATCACATGTCCCTTAATTGATACATTCAAAATGGAAAATAAAAAAAACTGAATCATGTGCAAAAGGTATTGTTGAAAAATTGGAATACATATTGGTTCAAAACTATGCCACTTAATAATAAAATTACCTGCCCAAACTAATTAAAAACGAACTCGCAAATTTCAAGTCAGAGAGAGATGGTGTTAGATTGAGGGGCTTGTTACACAAATAATAATAATATAATATTGAGATTTTGATCACCGCTGTAATGCGGAAATGGTGGGAAATTTTCAATGAAGGTTTAATATGGGTGTCTGAAGTTACTGTGTAGCATTAAGTGATGACAGCGAAGGCACAGTCGGGAAATGAAGTACAGTTTCGGCCTGGAGTAAGTATCCACCCATACACTCCCAGCCAACCCCGACATGTGACACTATCACTACCGTAGATACGATGGGTAGAGCAGGGCAACACTCATCAATCTGAGTCGAATCAATTACTTAAGCCAGCGGGAAGGTGGAGGGAAGACAGTGTTTCGTTGATTCAACCCAGTTTAAGAAAATTGGAGGCTTCTGATTCCTCCTGACCTTGCCACGTAACAAGCTCCTTCGATACAGGTGATGTTATGTGGCAAAATTTGAAGAACTCATTTATCTCCAATTTTCTGACTACAACACAGGGTCCTTTAATGAGTGTTGCCTTGCATGCTTCACCCCTCGTATCCCTGGTTGTGATGGTGCCACATGTTGGGGTTGGCTGGGAGTGTATGGGTGGATACTTACTCTATAGGCCGAGTCTGTACCTGAACACCTTTGGCTGCTTCAGGAAACAACTCCAAAAGTAAAATAATATGTCAGTGGTAGACAAAGTTCATGAATGGAAGGGTAGCGTTTATATCATAGTTGTGGTTGGTCAATTGTCGCGTAGTGTCTATGGCAAGGCAGTACTACGATATTGGCTTTTTAGCAGGTAGCGTTCACTGGCCCGTCACAGTCCTGTCGAAAAATAACATGAAATTAATTCACATGGTGGACATTATTATTGAACATTATAGAAAACCACGTTTTATTAATTTACACACACACACACACACACACATATTTCAGTATACTAGATATTACCGAAACCAGAATCCTGTCCATTACCACTTGTGGTCAGAGTAATCACTTATTTGGCTTGTGGTGGAAATACCAATCTAGAGTTCTCATGAGAGCAATGTTGAGTGGTGAAAATTTGCCGAAAATTTCACTACTTAACCAAAGTACTAATAACATAATATTCTCATATCTTTCATTTTGCTTCCTTTGTTTTTGGAGAGAGATAAATAGAGATTGATTGATTCATTGATATTAGATACCGCAACAGCGAGGTCATATAGCGCCAGAGAAATGTGATAGAGAGGTGTGACAGCAAGCACGAAGGAATTAAAATTAAAAGAGGGACAGTAGAAGACCTGAAAGGGAGTAGCTGGGACCGAAGGGGCACCCAAACCCTTAAAGTATTGTCCACATCACTGCAAACAATACCCCCTGAGAGAGAGAGAGAGAGAGAGAGAGAGAGAGAGAGAGAGAGAGAGAGAGAGAGAGAGAGAGAGAGAGTGTATTGTTGGTTACATCACATCACTTTACAGAACATCAGGGTATTACGTATTATACATCAGCTACAACACAGCACTTTACTTACCTTTATGTTATCGTTCCAGAGTAATCCAGAACGACAGTTACGATGGGAAGTTTTGTTACGGCGGCAAATGTAGAACTTGGAACAATCACAAGGGTCAGACCACCGCCCGCGTCCTGGACATACGACTGAAGGAGAAATACCTAAGTTGTATCGAATAGTGTTTATTCGTGTTGTGCATTTATTCAATCTGTTTATATATTATATAGTCCAGATTGTTGAATTTTTAGCATACAAACTGTCTCCATATTACACTGAAAACCTCCGCCAGATTTGGAAGGAAAAGTCAGGAGATTGACTCTTCCGAACTTCTTATACTAAACTTGACCAGACGCCTCTCCTATTACATAGTCCAGTGTACTGAGGGTCCTGAACAAAACACCTTAGAAGTGAAAATAGGAAGTAGTTATATCCACATGAGATGTTGCCAAGATTGAACTGAATATAGTACAATAATATATATATATTACAAAGCCTTATAGGGCACTTAGTATCAAGATGGAACTGATCTTTTCAGACAGTACGAATAAAATGATAACCTCATATTTGGAATTAAAGGGGTCTGGTTTTATGGTACAGTTTGGAGCATTCAACAAAGTTTGGAAAGAGAATCTCTTGTTGGTAATTTGGAAGGCTATCATATCCTCAAAACTATACCTGGAAACAAATTTCTTCAATTTAACTAACATGGGATCTGTTTCGAAGCAGCATTGTTTGAAGCAATCACTAGTCCTCAATTATTTACTGTCAAGAGTGTATGTCCTTAATTCAACGAAAACAAATATGGAACGTACACTGATTAGTACATGTAGTGGATGGAGTAGTGGCAGCTGTGGGTGGGGGTGTGGCAGCTGTGGGTGAGGGTGTGGCAGCTGTGGGTTGGGGTGTGGTAGTTGTGGATGAGGGTGTCTGACTCGCCAATTCAGAACTGAGACGCTTCATTAACGGGTAGCTGGAAGAAGATAAAAGAAAATAAACCGTGACCAATATAATAGGTTTTCAATTAAAATAATGCCAACCCATTTATAATCATCACCAGGTACTGTCATATATAATCATCCATATAGGGGTAACTTACGTAAGAGTTTGACACCTTCCCTCTGTTCCTAAGATGATAAACTTTCCAATAGATAGGTTAACTACCATCTTTTAATTTAATACAAGTAGCTACACACTACTTAAAACAATAACATCATATGTGAATGTGAAAACATTAGACAGTAAATTGTTTGAGATACCCATATGTGGATGATTATTATTGACCACGACTGTACCTAGGATATAATAACGGAAGGAAACAGTGACAATACAGTTGGCCCCTGTGTAGGCAGGCCTCCTGCTAACCAACTTAACATTTCCCATTTTCTACAAGCCTAGTCAATAACATAGTCTGCATGAAAATGAACAAAGAAGCCTACGCAAACATTTGGATTATTTCAATAAGGGATTCAAGGAATTTTCTGCCACTACACTATCACGTTTTTTCTGCTGTTTACACTACTACTATTACATGCAAAAAATAAATTTGCATTACTATCAATAACAACTACAATTTACCCTTCTTCCACTAATATTTACACTACTATGCACTACAATTATTTATATACACTGGATATCCGATACGTACTTGCCATTACCACACATATTGTTGAAATCATCCAAATCAAGAGCCCACACCATTCCTCCAGCCAGCCCGCGTTGCCAGATAAACTCAGCCTTCCGTGCCACCATCTCGGGGTCATCATAGCCAACCCACTGTGACTGCTTGTATGCGTACGGTCCCATCTTGCCTGTGGTGTCCTGGAAAGAGATCCTCATTTTCATTCCTTCATTTATTTCTTCCATTCCAATAATTTCCTCTTTGTGATTTGTTTACAATGAAGGTATCAGTTTCTTTTATGGTGTACGGTAGCGTGGACAAGTTTTGTATCAGAGGAATGAAAACGGGTCATTTATATGGATCATCTGAACTATTATTAGAGATTATAATAAACATAGTTTTGCATATTTTTTGTTGAGCCTGGTTCATTGGATGACGTTGCAAAAATACTAAATATGCACTAACTTCAAGTACACCATGAAACAAAATATCCACGGGAGAAAGCAAACAGAAACAGCAAGTACTTTAGTATATTACATTTTCAGACAGAATTAACATATTCAGTCATTCTGTCTGAAGTTGTAATACACAAAAGGACCTACTGTTCCTGTTTCTTTATTTATATACATAGTAATCTAGTTCAATAACAATAGATTCTCCTCTGAATGTGTGTTAACCCTGTGACATGTTTCCTTTACCAGAATGAATGTGACTTGCTTATGTTGCTAGTATGACTCACCTTGACCTCAGTGTAGCCATTTGACAAAGCAGTACATATTTCCATGTAGCTGAGGAAGCCAGCTGCCTTTGTTATGGTGCCAGCATTACCGGGGCCAGAGGCTGGAGCTGGAGGTGCAGTCTGGCCCGAACTCAGCGTAAATGTACGACCATAGAGAGGAATACCCAGCACCAGTTTATTGGCTGGGGCACCTTCGGCAATCCAGTAGGACGCGGTGAACTCGGCATAGAGGTCCGAAGTGTCAAAATCACGTTTGTGGAGTGGAGAGTGGTGGTCAGCATGATTCTCCCAGGACCCATGTAAATCGTAGGTCATGAGATGTATGTAGTCGAGGTAAAGTGCCAGCTTGGGAATGTCATAGCCAGCATCAATGACTTGTTTTGCAGCTGGCACGGCCGCGGTCAGTAGAAGGTTATGGGGACCCAGTGCCTCCTTTAATTCCTTAACGAAGGTGGCGAAGTTTTGTTTATCCGCAGGTCGACCCCCATCAGAGTAAGCAGGATACTCCCAGTCCAGATCCAGGCCATCAAAACCATATTCCTGCAGGAAATCTATGGCGTGTGTGATAAATGCAGCCCGTAGGGTAGAAGAGGCCACCAGATCCGAGTACTTGAAGCTACCACGTGAGTCTGTCCAACCCCCGATGCCCACGAGGGTTTTCAGGCTAGACTTCTGTTGCTTGAGGTTGGTGAATTTGCGAAAGTTGTCGAGGCCAGAGGGTAGATCCAGCCAGGTGTCATGGGCGATCATTTTGTGTGTGTTAGCATCGAGCACAGCAAAGGCGTATACGAGGTGGGTGCACACGGACACGTCAATGTCGTCTACGGTGAATTTGCCATTGCCTGTGTGTACAAAAACAAATGCACTTATTATTTGTTCTGTACTTAAATATACACCCACACAAACTGGTCACGCACTTTCCTCTCCTTATCTCCATGTTGGTATACCTTCATAATGTACACACTCATCTCTTGGTCATTTTATCAAGTGATGACATTTCTCGGAAATGTACATTAGGCGGCAAAAGTTCTGTCGCCTCACTTGCTTCACCGAGGCACGTGATGTTCATAGACTCGAGATTATTAGGTGTAGAAAACGTTCATATTTCTCGAGTCTATGAACACTGCATGTCTCGGTAAAGCAGGTGAGGCGACAGGACTTCTGCCGCCGACTGTACAATGCAGTAATTTAGGACTTGTAGGAATGTACTGTACAGCCGCACACACAAAAATCATAGTACATTCAGCGTTGTCAATCCGGTGACATCTTAGTTTCAGAATTTCATAGTATCAAAGCACGTTTGTCTTAATTGCTTAATTAATGCGGACAGGCTAAGTGCCGTTATTTAAAAGGAGGTCTGATGGACGGGATATTGAATAAACTCTTCGTGTACTATTTGTGATTTATTCCCATATAGTTATTTTTTCATGTTTGTTTTCACGACCAATAGGATCATAAATTCAGGCTTATACCGAAACAAAACAAATTACATAATCTGACGTCTCCGGAGGCATACTGACGATCATCTATATACATAAAGCCGAAATTCTGTGTGTGTGTGTGTGTGTGTGTCCTCTATGCACGCCAAGATCCTTCGTCCTAGAGTGAAAATTTTTACATGGGTATGATCGCTAATACTTGGGGAGTGTTTTGGACCTATAAAAAAAATGTTTTTCATGTTTTTCAAAAAATGTTTTGGATGGGGTTCGAACCCCTGGATTAGTGACACGCACAACTTTCTCTCTCTCTCTCTCTCTCTCTCTCTCTCTCTCTCTCTCTCTCTCTCTCTCTCTCTCTCTCTCTCTCTCTCTCTCTCTCTCTATCTTTAATTTTAGAGAGAGAGAGAGAGAGAGAGAGAGGGTGTGTGTGTGTGAGAGAGGTAATACTGGGTTTGGTTATATTTGTGTCTGAGTAAGAGATAGTGTGTGTGTGTGTGTGAGAGAGAGAGAAAGAGTGAAAAATATATAGTGTGTGTGAGAGGTAGAGATAGATAGCTAGACTGTGAGAGAGACTGTGTGTGTGAGAGATAGATAGATAGATAGATAGATAGATAGATAGATAGATAGATAGATAGATAGATAGATAGATAGATAGATAGATAGATAGATAGATAGATAGATAGATAGATAGATAGATAGATAGATAGATAGATAGATAGATAGATAGATAGATAGATAGATAGATAGATAGATAGATAGATAGATAGATAGATAGATAGATAGATAGATAGAGAGAGAGAGAGAGAGAGAGAGACTGTATGTGAGAGAGATAGACTATATATGCGGGAATAGGGGACAGGCTTGGGGTGGGGGGGTTTGGGGGGTGCTGGAATAGGGGACAGGCTGGGGGGGGGGTAAAAAGCCTGTCCCCTACCACCACACACCCCAAGTATGCCCCATATTCCCGCACCGCTCTAAACCCCCCCAAGCCTGTCCCCCTACTCCCGCACCCCCCATCCCCCCTACTGTAAACAACACACACTAGGGTACACACACACACACACACTTACTGTACATACACACACACACCGTACACACACACACACACACACACCGTACACACACACACAAACATACACTCACACATACACATACACACACCCCTACCGTACACACACACTAGGTAAGGTAATTTCTGCCTTTTTTCGTTATCACTTTAAAGTTGTCTCAGTTGTTGAAAGGATTCTTTTCTTCTCTTTGGAATAATCAAATCACGGGGTGGGTTTGGGGGGTGCGGGAATAGGGGACAGGCTTGGGGTGGGGGGTTTGGGGGGTGCGGGAATAGGTGGTGGTGGTAGTAGTGGAGGTGGTAGTGGTTGATGTAGTGGTAGTAGTGGTGATGGTAATAGTGGTAGTAGTAGTGGTAGTGGTGGTAGTGGTTGATGTAGTAGTAGTGGTGGTTGATGTAGTAGTAGTGGTGGTTGATGTAGTAGTGGAGGTGGTAGTGGTTGATGTAGTAGTGGAGGTGGTAGTGGTTGATGTAGTAGTGGTGGTAGTGGAGTTTGCATTTGTTACATATCAGTGTTGTATTATTATATCCTTTGTTTATTTAGAACTCTGTGATCGTGTATGAAAATTGGAGGCTTCTAATTCCTCCTGACTATGCAAAGAAACAAATAAGCTCCTTTCGTATAGCATCCACCGCCCGAAGGGCGGCCGCAGGCCGCCAGCCCTCCGCAGGAGCTAGCGGCTCTTAGCCGCCCGAAGGGCGGCAGAGCAGCTAGTATTACATAAGATACACTTACGATGATGGTCTTATGTTAACACACACATGTCAAACTGACAGACCACTATGAGGATAGCATCAACGTGAGCATCTTGATAATAGATAAGCTCTACATATTGGTGTTAAAAATTAATATACTCTGTATACAACATTCCTTCCCTCCCTTCCTACCATCCTTCATGTCCTCCTTCACTTTCCTACTCCCATTTCTTTTATGTCTGGCACTTGATTCACACAGTTTCCACTCTCCCTCCCTTCGATGCATGTGCTTCGGAACAGTGAAACTCTGAACTCGTGGCAGCCTCCGGATTAAAAATGATGAATGTACAGTCGGCGGCCAAAGTCCTGTCGCCTCACTTGCTTCACCGAGGCACGCGATGTTCATTGACTCGAGATTATTAGGTGTAGAAAACGTGCGTATTTCTCGAGTCCATGAACACTGCATGTCTCGGTGAAGCAGGTGAGGCGACAGGACTTCTGCGGCCTACTCTAATGTGATTTTGGTTGTGCAACCGTACAATCACTGCACCACCTTCGAAAATCAAATGGACTCTAAAAACGATGTGAAACTTTACCTGTTGTTCGTTCATAAAAGTCACTCATATGGTTCACTTTTATTCACCTGAAGCAAGACTATTAATCGTGACTGCAACTCACCAGATCTCCAGTAAGCCCAGTTGGAGTAGTAACACGTGACCACTTTCTGAGATGTTTGCCTTGATTCCGTCCCAATCGTTGTGATAGTGCTCGCACCCACCAAGTCCAGTAACGGTACCAGACTCAGGACAAGGGCCAGAAAGGGCGCCAAAAAAATACACCTACTCGACATCACGCCAGCGTTATCTGAACTGCTCGATGTTGTTTGCAGATTCTCCTGATCCTGTAACTGTATACATCGGTTAAATTAGGTAATGTTTGGATTTATTAAAATCACCTGAATGAACAGCAATAAAAATGTATGAGATCTAGACTAAAATATTTGAGAACTAGTTGGGACTCCTATCATCTCTGAGGTAAATACTGATATACACTCGTGATACATAATTTCTGACCAGAGTGTGAGAAGCAGAAAGCTTCGAATGGCCTGGTATTGCTCATTTCCCCACCCAGTACACCTATAGAGGCTGAGTTCGAATGCAGGGTATGTGTGTGTGTGTGGTGCCTGTCGTTCGTCTCTGGTCAGAAATTACGTATCACGAGTGTACTAACAAGCCCACATTCAGTGTTGCTACCTAAAACAACCAAGTTACATTGTGTGCAATTTTATAAACTGGTTTGACGAGAAATTTGTCACCTATGGGCCTCCACATTTGTTGCTGGTGTCACCATTTACAGAACACTCATTGAAAAAAAAAAAAAAAAAATAGTCAATGTCACCTTTTTTTTGTCCAACTCCCTAATGCACAACTGGTCAACTCTGACCTTCCTTCAAACGCAATGTGTCTAGGCAACTCCATTAAAATTAGGCATGATTTTGGACCTTATCTCACTCTTTTAATTTCACTAGCCAGGACATTTAGTTGGCTTCTGTTCTACTGTATAACAGTCAATTTCCTCACTAGAGAAATAAATCACGATATGACTTGGGTTAAGCTATTTATATCTAGAAATATATCATTTTGCAGTTAAGCACTGAAATATGCAAGGTTTTTCTTTACATAACTATACAGTTATTAAGACAGTACCGTATACTGTATATAAAGCACAACGTACGTTATACCTTAATTACATAGAATTATGTGTGTTTATCATCATTCGCTATTATATATATATATAGGGTGTCCGGATTTTTTTGCCCGAAAATTTGGCAATTGCATACATTATTAATTCTGAAAAGAAAATACTCTATTGAAGTGATCTTTTTTTTTTTTTTAGTTTAGCGGTAATTGAGACATTTAATTAAGGGGGTGTGGGAGTATGGGACAGGCTTGGGGGGGTGCGGGAATATGGGGACAGGCTTGGGGTGGGGGTAGCCTGTTCCCCTATTCCTGCACCCCCCAAACCCCCCAAGCCTGTCCGCCTACTCCTGCAACCCCCCAAACAACCCCCCCCCCAAGCCTGTCCCCCTATTCCTACACCTCCTTAAATGTGTGACATTTGAACAGGGGGGGTTTGAAGGTTGCAGGATTAGGGGGACAGGCTTTGGGGATTTGGGGGTGCAGGAATAGGGCGACAGGCTTTCTACCCCCCCCAAGCCTGTCCCCATATTCCCGCACCCCCCCCCCCCCCCAAGCCTGTCCCCTACTTCCACACACCCTTAATTAAATGTCTCAATTACCGCTAAACTAAAAAAAAAATCACATCAATAGAGTATTTTCCTTTCAGAATTAATAAAGCATGCATTTGCCAAATTTTCGGGTAAGAAATTCCGGACACCCTGTATATATATATATATATATATATATATATATATATATATATATATATATATATATATATATATATATATATATATATATATATATATATATATATAATTGATGAAGATTGGTAAAAAGACAAGGCAATTTCATTAAATATAATTAAGTCAATATTATATTTTTGGTACATTGGAGCGCCATGATTTCTCCAGAATATGCCAGGAAACAGGATCAGATTGACCAAAATATTGATGGTGTCTTATTACTTGGAATAGTTTGGAGGAATCAATTTTTTCCGATTTACCATCACTGTACTACCTTAAAAGGGTTGTACAGTGTTGATAAATCCGGAGCAAATTATTCAAGGCTACAGGAAATCAATAATTTCGTTAACCTGCTCCTGTTTTCAGACATACTTTGGAGAAATCAAGGTGCTCGAATGTACCAAATATATACTATCTCCTAATGGAAGTAAGTCACCAGCCTCTCTCTCACCGGAAGATAATTAATTTTTATGAGAATAATTCAGGTGTAGTGTGTGGGTTTCCTGTTACAGCCAGGAGGGCAAGTGAATGAGGTCCAAGGGATCACTAATCTACCTTCTGACTAGATACTAGAAGTGGCCTCAGTGAATTTATGTGAAAATAGCTCCGCCCCCTTTGTTTCCACATCTGTGGCTACCGCAGGCGGGAAGTGATGTGATTGGTTTATGGTGGCTAGGACGTCATCAACGGGGTGGAGTTATTATCGTCTAAACTCGATGCAGCTACTTTGGTAGCCAACACTGACTATTCCTTGCAATTTTGGGAATAGATAGAAAACATCATAAGGGAATGGATCTTACAAAACGCATGGTGATAGTGGAATTGCTTACTTCATTCATTAAGAAAAGCATGGTTGACAATACCAAAGAGGTAGAACAGGGTTAGGGATGAAGTAGTATGTAGGAATATGGCAATTCATAAAGGTAGAAGGTAGTGTATCAGAAGAAAGCCCGGTAAATGCTTAGCACACACACTTGCACACACACACACACACACACACACTTGTATACACACGCCCAAATCATGTTCATCTACACTTTTCTGCTTTTCCCGGAATATATTGGTGTTGTTGTATAATCTATTTATAGTGAACTTGTTTCTTGTTCCTACAGAATCGTGGGATGAAAAATGGAATTTGTTTTTCATCACTATAGGTTTTGAAGCTTCTACTAGTGTCGTAATTTTTTTTTTTTTTTTTTTTTTTTTCAGAACTACATTATTTTTCATACATACGAGTCCCCAGATGAGGAAGGATCCATTGTAAAGGTTCTCCGATGCAGGATTTGTTGAAGAATTGTCTCAGAAAAATGAAAACAAGATTAGTTATTCGACTGTAAATACATTTTATAAGGTACAGCCACAATCAAATATCCACTGACACTTTCCTTCCATCGCAGTAAATATCTTGGTAATAAAGAACAACACGTGTAGGATTTTTCAGAACCTCATAGTAATAACTGAGGGGGTTGAGTTGACGTAAAGTGTTGTAAGATTATAGTTTGATATGATACTGCTGGGTTTCATTGCACGATGGAAGGAAGGTGTCGGTGGTTCTTTGATTGTGGCTGTACTATATACTCAACCCCAAGTACACTATGATGGTGTAATACTATGCAGGAATTCTAAATACAATTCCTTCCTGACTGAGGTAGTATTAGATCTGAGAGAAATTGTATTGAATCTCTATCCATCTCAGTGGCGGAATATTAGTATCACGTCTTGCGTTAGTGATGAAGGGTGTTTGATCCCTGCCCACTCACACTATGTATACAATTATTATCCTGTCGCTGGTGGCAGCATAAAATTATACCATAAGCATTAGAGACTGAGTGCATCAAAAAAGGCATTTGCTGTGGGAAAACGCTATGTTAAAATATTGCAAAATTTGGTTTGCTGTGATGTGCCTAATGTTTTTGTACGTATGACGTGAATAGGAATGATGTAATATTATAATGGATATCAGAAAAAAGGGTGCTCTAGCAGAACCAAAAATTTAGCAAGACATGAACAACCAGTCGAGAGGCTAGTAGGAATCTTTATTGGTGGGTTCAGAAGATGTCCCACACTGCACTGAAACATAATAATTTAAAAATAATCAATAGTGTTACTGTGAAGTTGAGAATAATAGAATCCCTTTTTATCAGATTGTTGTCCCTTAACTTGAATAACAGTTTATCAGGAATACCCCTTCATCTAGTTTAATTTAAATGGTTTCATTTGTACGGAAAATTTACTTTTGTAAATTTACAGTCCATAAATTGCGTTATTTTCTTGATATTATAATTATTAAAGAATACATTGTAAACAAAAGATGTTGTTTCCTGCTTGCTGTCACACCTCTCTATCACCTTTTTCTGGCGCTATAGGACCTCGATGTTGCGGCGCCTTATACCCATCAATCAATCAAAAAATAAGATGTTGTAACCTCTCTGGCTGTTCCTCCCTCCTTACTGTCTTTGAGGATTTGGTGGACTACTTTTGGTGCAGATAAGACATGAAACAGATTAATCTCAGCGATCAGACAGGAAACACAGGTGAAGCAAGTCTTCTATGCCCAGTCTGAAATCATTATTCCTCTACACTAAATGTACAGTATGACCTTTTATTATCTCCATATAGGGCACCGAAAACTTTAGTGCCTCCCAAACATAGTTCCATTCATTTCCAACTTCCTCTAATATTTCAAATGACTGTCCTTACTTAATGAATGACACAGGACATAAAACAAACTTTTCTTCTTCTCTTAATTGTCTTTGTGTTCCTTTAACCATTTCTCTTAGATAGATCACATAAGCTTGGTAGTTAAAACTGCTTTAAAGGAATTTGGCTTGCTGTGAGTAGTCCGTGAATATTTCACCTCCTTGCAGCTGCTGTCATTATACTGGGATGTAATTCACCCGTGAGTAGGGAGGCTCAACCTTCATAATATTCTTAGACATGATAGAATCAAATGTGATTTGCTTTATTAACTGTCACCCTTATACTGATTCACTACAACCACTCTCTTACCGATGGTTACTATCTATCGCTATTACACTGGAAAATGTTCAATTGAACTCTCCCATTGGATGCCTTCTCCCCACATAGAAAAGCATGCAATGCTCGTAAAGCTACTCGATGTCACCTCTTTTTTGTCCAACTTCCTAATCCACAACTGAACAACTCTTGAACAGAACCATTTTACATACTGCAACTGACTTTCCTTCAAACGCAATGTGTCTAGGCAACTCCATCAAAATTGGGAATGATTATGGACCTTACCTCACCCTTTTAATTTCACTGGCCAGGCCATTTAGCTGGCTTCTGTTCTACTGTATAACAGTCAATTTCCTCAATAGAGAAAAAATCACGATATGACTTGGGTTAAATTATTTATATCTAGAAATATATCATTTTGCAGTTAAGCACTGAAATATGCAGGGTTTTCCTTTACATAACTATATAGTTATCAAGACAGTACCGTATACTGTATATAGAGCACAATGAACAGTTGACCACACATGAAGCTGGTACGCCTCGCTACAACAGGAAGAAAAGTAAGCAAAGCTATAGTTTGTTGACAAGCAATCAGTAATAGTATTTTACTGTCTGCCCGTCAGCAACTTACATCTTTTTTAACTTTCCTTATTTTTGTAGCCTCCTCACAAGTAACGAGCCATACCAGGTTCATGTGTGGCCAACTGTACATACAGCTCCGGACAGATAAATGGTCCACACTATAACACATTGTTCACTATTACGTGACTCATTATGAAAGTGGATACAATGATGATAATTGATACTTTTAATTAAGTATACGAATGAGATGTGATATTGCTACATGAATATTGTAACAAGTATCCACTTTTAGTGTTTTTAATCGCTGAACTCTAAAATATGTAAACACCCGACGTTCGTCTGTCTAACCGACTCTAACGTCGTCTGCAAACTCACTCGCCAAATGACACACATCTTTATATGCTTCGATATTAGCCTACATAATGTTTAGAACTATATATCATATTACTACATATTTATATCATAAAACGACATCACCTAGTGCAAACACAGAGTTAAAAATACTTAAAAGTCATCAATAATTGGCAAACAATTATAAACTGATTGGTGGTATCTGGCAACGTGACGCTCATGTCTATAGTAAATAGAGAGAGTGACAAAATTTCTCCATGATCACCAAGATGGCGGCTGTCCAGTCTCTCTTTCTATAGTTTCTCTAGTCCACACCATATCCATCTGTGTCTTGGTTTCGGCCTCATCGGATCTGGCAACAGTTGCGGTGGAGGGAGGGGGATGTTAGTGGGAGAGGAGGAGAGAAATGTGGGCGGGGCTATAGGAGGGTAACGAATGATCAGATAGAGAAGACGGTGTGTCGTCAGGAGGAAGGAAGGAATAGTATCGAATCACCAATAGCAGTGTTCTACAAACTTTTTCAGTCGTGACCCAGATTTTATATGACATCATTCTCGCGACCCATACAGAAAGATCTGTTACAAATGACCAGAATTATCAACCTAAGAAAATCCAAGGCTAGATAATTAAATGCAATAATTATGATTAAAAGGCATTTTAACCAGAATTATTTACAGAATTATAAACACTGCGGCCACTGCCTCATCTACCCCTCTCTCTCTCTGTCTCTCTTTCTATTTGAAGAAGGCTAATATTTGTGGAATGATTTTGTTTTATTGATAATTAAATATATGAATATTCAATTATAAAAATATGTTAAGTGGATTCATGTATAAACTTCATATTTATTTAATGACAAGAACATTATTATTCTATTTTATTCATGCGTTAATTTTTGTGAGTTTGGAGGAATTCGGGACCCGTAGTTTGAAGAACCAGGGTTTAGAGAAGTGCATACTGCATTAACGTAGGTGGATATAGGAGAGAAGAAATGTGATGATTTAAGGCGAGGGTGAAGGGGAAGAGGGTAAGAAAAATGAAGCTGATTAGTTGAAAAGTAATAACAAACAAATATAATTAGAATATCTGTTATATTATATCCTTTAAATAAAGGCAGTGTCTTTTGTTCACCATCGTAGTGGGATAGACTACTGAATATATATTATCCTTCGGATATTAGACAGCTATCCCTGTATTCCTTTTATCTTTCGTTCTTGCCCCGTATAGGGGGGTATTGCCTGTAATGATGTGGGCAATACCTTAAGGGTTTTGGCGCCCCTTCGGTCCCAGCCATTAGCTTACATTTCTTCAACTGTCCTTCCGTTCTTCCTATTTCCTTCTTGCTTGCTGTCACATCTCTCTATCACCTTTTCCTGGTGTTATTTGACCTCGCTGTTGCGCCACTTAATATCAATCTAATCCCTCGTGCTTGTAGTCCACCTTATTTATCACCTTCTCCCAAGCCTATCTGTTTGTTTATTGTTTATTGTTTCGGTAGAAGACGGTTTAATTTTCTAACTTTTTTAATAATCTTATTTGTCAACAAATTCATTAAGCTATTTACCAAGATTTTTTCTTCTAAATATGCATTTTCTTAAAAATGATCGATTTTAAACTTGAATGGCGTTTTCAATAAACTTGGAATAATTTTATGCATAGGCTATAATTATATACTACAGTATCTCTCAAGTAACTGGCAACCTAACATATCCTCCCTAATGTATTTTCTCTTTTTCACTTGCCCTTCCTTCCTTTCTTACAGTTTACCTTGTCTTTCGCATATTTTTAACCTTCTCATTCGTTCTTAAAAAGTTTTAATGACATAGGCCTTTCTCCCTTATCACGTATAGTTCAATTATATGATTCGAAAGACTGCGCCAGAAAACGGTGATAGAGAGGTGAGACAACAAGCAGGAAGGAAATAGAAAGAAATGAGGGATAGTTGAAGAACTAAAAGCTAGTGGCTGGGGCCGAAGGGGCGCCCAAACCCTTAAAATATTGCCCACATCACTAATGCAGGCAATACCCTCCTACGGGGTCAATATGTAGAGAAATTAAAAAACAACTAGAGATTTATGGGGAAAGATATATAAATTATTTAGAATAAAAGTGTTGGCAGATACACATTATTGACGGGATTATCCCAACCACAGCATTTCACCTTCATAAAACTGAAGGACTATAGGTTTCAGGCATTGCCATTTGCCATGTCTGTTGCTTTAAAGCTATTTGAAGAAGAGAAATATATTAAATATTTTTTTTAAGTTGACAAGCAAGAGGATTTTTGGAAGAGAGTGGTCTAGACGGATGAGAAAACCTTCCCACATTCGTGTAACAGAAGGCGTCACATTATACCTTAATTACATAGAATTTTGTGTGTTTATCATCATTCTCTATTGTATTATATATATATATATATATATATATATATATATATATATATATATATATATATATATATATATATATATATATATATATATATATATATATATATAGAGAGAGAGAGAGAGAGAGAGAGAGAGAGAGAGAGAGAGAGAGAGAGAGAGAGAGAGAGAGAGAGAGAGATTATTATTCTGTGATATAGGTGTGTTAAAGTTATATACAGAAATTATAGTATTACGATTCCTTCCTGGCAATATCTGTTGAGTCCAAGTTGTTTGAAATAATGATAATGATAATAATAATAATAATAATATTAATGAAACCAATTGTCAAATTGAACTATCCTATAATATATATTAATATAAGGAAGAGTTTTTGAGTGTTTATCACATGTCAATAGTGATGTATACCAGTCTGTGAGTATAGCGTGATAAAGATAAAAGGAGAAGGAATAGAAGGGAATAAAGGATGAAGAACCAATGGGATATAAAATAGGAGAGAACAGAGAATGGGGCAAGGATGAAAAGAGCAGGCATGAGAGACGAAGAGGGAGGAGAGGAGAGTTTGGGTTTAGATGAGTGAAGAATAGTGAAACCCCCTGGTAGTGTATTGAGAATGGCTGAAAGATGGCTAAGCCTGCCTTGAAGAACAGTACTGATGGACACACTTCCTGATAAAAATTAAAAAGATTTTTTTCGATAGATAAGGTATCAAAACAATGGGGCGATAGTTAATGTGTGGGAGTATTTTGTACACTTGGGAACAGGTAAGAAGAGAGGCTTAGTTGGATATTTTTTTCTTGGCAAGAGATCAACAGAGAAGGAAAGTTCTTTCTGATGACAGGAGAAATCCTACCAGAAACATTCGCCTACCGAGTGTCAAGGTCAGAGAGGGCAGAAAGTACTTCCTTAAAATATATTTAGATGGCAAGAACAAATAAGCAGAGGGACGGAGATGGAAGGATATTGCCAAATTCGTCAATAGTGGAGTGTGAGACGTAGGATTCAGAAAAGAGTTCAGCTTTATCTGATTACGAGAGGGTGACATTTTCATCAGGAATGATGAAAGAAATGAAAGTGGATGAAATAAAAGTTTCTAGAAAACTATTTGGAAAATTGCCATAACGAAATGTAGAAGGAAATATTGGAGCATTTATTACACCGGGATCGGATGGAAGTTATACACGTGTAGATAGGTACCAGAATATCTGAGCTTACTATGCAAAAGTCTGGCTATGCACATGTTCCTCTCCTGCACATCTGTGTCTGTAACCATTAATCTTCTTAAATATCATAAATGTTTCGATGATATAATTTCACCGTCAGATCATACGTATTATGTCTGTTTGTGGACTGTGTTCTTAGATTACATCCAATCATATTATGGGCATACGTAATATTAGGTATTATAAGCCATACAATATATAC